>JAGTXR010000327.1:0-315083 GCA_022606575.1 Glossosoma conforme
TAATAACTAATTTGCAACATTTTATTAACATTATAATTTTTTATTTAATACGACCCTGAGATAACATAATACAAAAAGAAACAATATAAACAATAAATATAGGTACTTATGATTAAGAAAAATAATTATTAACCTTTCCCAAAAAATGTAAAAACACATTATATATTTATTACTTTATTTAAGATTATTTATAACCTTGTTCTTGTGTTTTGAAATTAAAAATTACATAATTATAAAGAATAATAAAAACATTTTTCAAAATTGATTATTTTTATTAATGTAAAATATTTATGGATCTTTATTCGAATTTGCCGCCCTATCCTCAACTCATAAATTCACAGAACAGCTCATAATACTCCTACTTAAATTCTTCCCAATGTGTTCTTCAGTCGATGATCTTTCAGAATAATGTAAGCCTGGGGCTTAAAGAAAAGCGGCTGATGTGTTTTGGCGGTCTGTGTAGTAATACATATATGTAGTAACATAATCTGTGATTTTTGAAGAAAGCTTAGTGATTAGCGCAACGCTAAAAATAATATATTATTGTTCTATTATCATATCCGTTATACGGTTGCAGTACATTAACACTCACTTTTCTGTTTTATTATTATTTGCTTTTAAAGAAACGGCTTTCGTTCTGAAGAGAAAGCTCTTGAGAAATTAAGGAAATCAAATATTTCACACTCTACTAACTAACTAGCTTATTTCATTCTCAGTAAGCTCACCAGTAAGTTACGACTTAGGAAAACCTTATCATCCTATATCCTTTCCAGGCATTGTTATCCCGTTAAACGTTGCTTCCCACACATACTCCTCATTTATAACATTACCACGTCCCTTATGATTGTTAGGTTACTTTGGTGCTGAAAGAAGTGCATCTACAAAATTCTTTATTGCAACATATCAGCAACACCACTAGTAATATCTCTCCCCTACATAAGGGCGATAGCAACCTATGGCGCTGTAAAATGTAAGGGAAGGAAAGTCACTAGACAGAAAAACCCTGATTTTCCGGATTGGGGATGAGCGTGGGGAAAACAAACCCACCAAGGACTACAACCTTTCATAGGGTTGTTGGTCCCATGCGTTCTCCTAAACTACTCGTACATCTTAATTTTTTACACATTTCTTAATGATTACCCTTTATTTTTTTATTTACTATGTCCATGTGTCATAACTATGGTTATAAAATATCTGGTGTCTTAAAATATTCATATTATCTGGTGAAAAATGTCCGTGTTTTAATTTAAAATGCCTACATCATTTTCTGCCGCATGGTAAGCGAGGCACTCGAATGGTACATCCTTAAAATTTAAACGAACCAACGAGAAATTAGTATCTCTCATCGAGGCATTTTTAGGTCGCTATGTGCCCATGGGCGAAACCGTTTCGGATTATATCTTTAAGGGCACTCCGAGTACAGATCTCTAAATGTCACATTCAAACTGTTGTAAGATTCCATCTTTCTACGCCATAAGTTAATTTTACTTGTAGGATACATTGGTAACTTTACTTACTTAGTAATATATACTTAGTAACTTTATACATATCATTCATTTTGACATCTTATACGCACGTCGCTATTTAATTTTTGATTTGATGTATAGATATATATGTAGATAACTCTAATTTGGTATGTCGAAACCTCACAAGTCCGGACTCATCGATCCGTGGCTGAATGTAAATGCCCCCGGGGCATCCCCGCTGAGGGCAGTCGAGGCCGCAGCTCTTAAGGTCAAAAGGGCGCGAGGAGACACCCAAGGAAGCTGAAACCCTTCCTTATACACCGGCTGCCTTTCTTTTCTACACATCACTGCAATAAATAATGCAAAACTATATTTTTTACAAGAATTTTGTATTCTACATTCTATAAATACGTATTATTAGTGTATTTTAATAAAATCGTATAAATCATTTGGATTTACGAAATATTTATTATAAATTAATTTAGTGCAGTGATTCTATACGAAATACATGATTATACGGAGCACTGATGATGAATAAATATTCATAATATACTTTACAATATTCGAATTTATTTCTTTAACCATATATATATATATGCATCTAGTTTTTTAAGCCGCAACTTTGTCAACTACCAAATGTTCATCCTAATTCAATTATACTCGTAATTCACAAGGTTCTGCTGAATTCACTTTGTTTGCGACAGTCAACAAATAACGTTTAACATAAAAAATAGGTAGAATATTTATTGGAGTTATTTAATTTATATTGTGATTATAACTGAAAATAATTCAGGATAAAAACACGAAATTAACAGTAGCCTACTCAGCAAATGCATCTGGCATTTGGAATGCAACTCACTGTTGATTGATTTAATTCTACATTAAAGAGAATTATAATTCAGTGTTAATACAAAGAAGTAGGCAAAGTTTATAATTGGATGTCGTTAATTTTCTTTTTTTATAATAACGACGTTTTTGTTGTTATGCTTTCAAATGATTTCAGGTTGAAAATATAAAAATGGAGGCATTATTTTTTACTTAAAAAAAAACAAGGCGAAAAAAGAATGGTATTTAAATATGTATTTTAAGACCACGAATATTTTTTTTGACCAAAAAATCCTGTAATTTATTTTTTACAGGATTCTTAACGACTTAAGGAAACAAGTTAACGGGTTTCTAATAAAACAGTAACTTATATGTCCTGTCTAGGGAAAATGGAAAATTGTAATCATTAGATACGCAAGATAATCGCTTTTAAATGATCACTGTAATTTTTTAACCAAAATACATAAAAAAATATTCAAATACGTTGAAATTATTGTCATAAAATATCAAAAGTCAGTCATATTACCTCCTGTGGATTTGGATCCATTTAATAAACCTATTTCTTAGTCATCGATGTAATGAGTAATTAGTGTGTTCTATGTTGCAGACAGAGGCAGTGCAGCCGGAGCATGGGGAGCGGGCAGCTATCGACCTCAGGGGCGGGACTTACTTAGCAGCTTTTGCGTCCCTTAATCACTTACATTTTTAATACATCTTTTTTAGTAGACCACAAAATATTTTACTTTATGCTTAGTAAAAATTGGAAGCAAAGTTTTTCGATTAAGTGATTACTGTAAAGGTCATAATTATTGTGAAAACAGACATTCGTTGATTTACTGTAAATTTTTACTATCAATATTACGTCGCCATATTGTTAAAGTGACTATGTCACTTTAATAAAGCGAAAATTACGCAATTTCTTAAAACTAAGGCGTTTAACCAGTGCATCCTCCCTGTATTAACTTATGGCACAGAGACGTGGAATCTGACAGCAAGTCTTACCCATAAAATAAAAGTCACCCAGCGTGCTATGGAGAGATCCATGCTCGGAGTGTCGCTAAAAGATAGAATCCGAAACGAGGAAATACGCAGAAGAACTCAAGTAGTGGATGCTACCCAACGAATAGGCACACTCAAGTGGCAATGGGCAGGACATATCTGTCGAAGAGACGACGGTCGATGGGGAAGAAAAGTATTGGAATGGCGCCCAAGAACTGGCAAACGAAGCGTTGCCCGACACCCTACAAGATGGACTGACGATATAAGAAGAACAGCGGGAGTGACCTGGATGCGGAAGGCGGAGGATCGAAGAGTATGGAGACTCGTGCGGGAGGCCTACGTTCAACAGTGGACGGACACAGGCTGATGATGATGCTGTTATAAATAAAATATATTTTTGCGGAGAAAGTTGTAGCTTAGATAAGGGCACATAAGTGTGAGCCCTTTGCCACCTGCCGATGCGCCGCTGGTCGCCACTCGATAATCAATAGTGTGCCGCGGCCCGGCGAGTCCTTGCGCAATATTTTACATTGAGCGAGAAGCGATGCGAAAACACGCTGTTTAAAGAAGCTGACGAGGCCTGCTAGGTGGTCAGTGCCCTCTCCTAGATATAATCTTTTATTTATTTCTTATGTAAACACATACAGGAGAATACCGACAGATGGTAATAGTAATTCTGAAGTCTCATCTGTGGAATTCTATGACGCTTACCATGGTATATATGGCTAAACGCTGCATGTGGAGTGTTGATCCGCCAACGTCATAGACTACAGCCCGAGATTCACGCATCATCCTTTATTATTACAGGAATCTACTATGAATGGGTGGTCTTTACGGGACGACTTTCGTCTACCACCAACTTAAATTAATAGGCTATGACTGACATTTTACGGGTGATGGATCAAATTCACACCAACCGGGGGTGTTTTAGAGCTCAGAAATTGATTAAAAATCATTTTTTTTTATCTCCGTCGGGGATCGAACCCACGATCTTAGGCTTGCAAAGCAAACGCTTTGAGCATTGAGCTATGACCGATGGCTATAATCTGCTTCAAATAAGAGGACAGTTACAACTAGAAATTTTTACATACTCGTAGAACGCAGTAACTTTGTGGTTTATCATATTTAAAAAATAAAACAAGTAAAACTTTGTGTGAAACCACTGAGTTTTAAATTATAATCGCTCTAACGCTTTCACTGGTTTCAGTGACACATCGTCAGGAGCTACTTAAAAATCGTCAGTTTTAAGTCGCTCTTGACGATTGTGATATGTCACCGAAACCGGTAGAGACATTATTAATTAAAACTCAGTGGTTTCATGCAAAGTTTTACTTGTTTTATTTTTTAGGAATGTTTTGAGTCATTTTGGGTTGTATGTATTTGAAGTTTTGCGGCTTAAAATATATTTACAAGACAGCAGGGAAAATTATGACAATTTTGAACGGTTGAGACTTGTGGAACTTCAAGCACTCAATTTAGTACAACGGCAATGGCGCTCCTAAATGGCCTTCCAGCACACCTTGATCCCTTTCTTACATCCTTTTCCTCTTTGTCGATGGTATTGTTCCTACATCTCAGTGATCTTTGACACGTGTCTTCTTCTTCTTCTTTTAAGTTATTTTTATTTTTTATTATCTTTTGTATGTATTGTATATTTATGTAAATATATTCTGTTTCTTATTATTTTGTACCTTGGAACTTCGGTTCTGTGAAATAAATAAATAAACCAGAGGTTCTTCACCGGGGCTCTGTAAGGGCTCTGGTGCATTATAAGAATCAATTCTAAAAACATTATTTTTGTCGAAAATTGAAATAATATTATTATAATGTATTTCTGATTAAAAAAACAGTAATAATGTTTCCATTAATCCATTCGAAAAAATAATCCATTCTTTCGAATGGATTATTTTTTCAAAAAATTATGCCTATTCGATATCTGTCATTGAAATGAATACGAACCATGATAGTTCTGATGCATTGCGAACCGAGCGATGTGTGTGGACGAAAATAACTGAAAAGCCACTGCTCTAACCAAAAACCACCGAGAGGCACATATCACCAGCCTGGCTTTAGTTACCTAGGTACTCATTTTATATATAAAGGGTCCGCCAAATAACTTTTTTTTTTGAAAATGGGGCGTAAAACATCGAGTGTAGCTTCGGCTGTGTGGCACGTAGCGCCGTACTGTTGAAACCAAATGTTGCCAATATCCTCCTCTTCAATTTTTGTGAACAAAAATGGCCCGATAACGATCGCCATTGACTGTAACGGTCACTCCTTGCTCACTTTCGAAGAAAAATGGCCTGATTTTCAAAGTAATGTCGCAATATTTCCCAGCGTTGTTCAAGCGTATACACAAACATATTCGTTCAGCGGAAGGATAAAACTAATTATCTGTCAAATCAGACATGAGCTCAGTGTTACCATTCACGAAATAAGCACTAGTTGAAAAAAAAAGTTAGATGGCGAACCCTATACTATATATATTATATATATATTTCGACAATTCCAATAAAGTGCACATCTTCAGAAATAATGAAAAAAGGTGCTTTATATGGACAGGTCTAGTATATTCTCATAAATTATAGGATAACCTACGTCATATAAGACATAACGTAACACAATCGTTGGGTTAAAATAACGTCGATTGTTCCCTGCAGCTTCCTTGACGTCATCAGCGCGGGGCTCCTAACCGCATTACCTGCGCGCTCCCATCGATCGCTTCTCAGCCCTCCTCCGGTGTTGTGTGCTCTGTGGCCTGTACTTGCTCGCTACAGCTACAGCTACAGTTTCAGTTACAGCCACAGTTACGACTGCTGCCACTGCACAACTCCCCTCCCGGCGCCAGATGCGGAAAGCGCGGGAAAGCTCGGGAAAGCGCGCCATAGTACCGCAAAGCGCGGGAAACCCAAAGCGTGATATGAATCATGTTTCACAATTGATTTATGATTTGCGTGGTGAGTATATTTACTCACCACGATATTATGTTATTGTTGTTGATTATTATACAACGATGTTGTATTATCATACAACGAATCTTCGAATGATTTTATGAAAAGAAGAAATTAACAAAAATAAAATATTCACAAGCATGTATGTGTTAGAATAGCAATATCTAGTGAAATATAATTATTTGAGTATTCACTTTCATATTTTGTTTTTTTTATCATTGATCAAAAAATCTGCGATATGCATAATTTGAGCCAGAAAAATAATAATTGCGTAATTCACATCGCACTAAATATTTTAAATTCGAGCAGCGACAACAAAAAAATATTGCGAAATATGTGAATGTTTCGACATATCCAATAAAATGTAATTAAATTGCATACTATTTTATGATATGCAATTTAATAAATAAGTAATGGAGATTATAAAAGTATAATGAACATAATCTTTAATGTGTATTACTTTTTCCACTTCTTCTTCTTTATTTCGCTTAAAATATTAATGCAAAAAAAAAGTATTTTAAAATAATTATCAAGATGCGCGAGATTAAATAAGCCAAACTATTTCTACAATATAAGTATGCACTATATAAAATACAGGTACATACACCATATTCATGTAGTTGTTCAAAGATGGCAATACTATCCGGGAACGTTATTGTGGATTCAGTACATAAACTTACATGTAGTGGCATAGACAATGATACACAAAAGTAAAAAAATGAGGATAAAGACGGTTACAAAACATTTATTCAAACGGCACAAAACTTACCCTAAGATAGGTAAAGATTGAATTAATTAAGTGTTTCATTACAGAAAAGATGTCAACGGAAGACCACAACACTCAGCATTCGACTAAATTATTTAAAATATATATATATGTACATAATGGCAACAAATGTAATAAACTAAAAGTATGTTAAAGAAGTTTGCACGTAAGATTAAACCTTATCTGCTAATATATAATGTAAAATGAATGTCAGAAACGTTTCAAAAAAACGTTATGAAGGTTCGCATAGCACTATGTATGTTTTTAAACTATGCCATCACAACGGGGGTGTATTGCGAGTAAGATGAGGTTAATTTACAAGTCTCTATTTATTTTTAGTATTTTATTTTAATTCACTGGTTCTCAACCTATGGGTCGCGACCCAGAGGGGTTGCGAAGGATTTTCTGTGTGGTCGCCAGCTTATACAGTCAACTAAAAAATATTCAATATTTAATGCAATATTCATTCCATCAGTTTCTTTATCCACTTGAAGTGTAATCTATATCTGGGAGGGCGGATTTTCAACTGTTCTTCGTCTTAAAAAATAAAGAAAATAAAAATGCTGACAATGACATGAGGATAGCGTTAACAAATCGTTAACACAACCGATAATTTTGAAGCTGGTTAATAATAAATGGTTAATTCATTATTAAACATACTTTAAAATAAAATTCTACTAAAAAAAACATTTTTTGTGTGTATTTAATTACCTTATTTAAAATGCCTTTTTCTAAATCATGGGAGTTGCGGGTTGAGTAGCAACTTTTTTCGGGTGGCGATTCTATTATAATAGGATTGCAACCCGAAAAATGGTTGGGAGCCTGTGCTTTAAATAATTTTTACTAAAAGTGGTACAAAGATGATAAAAGTTTTTAACTCTGTAGATACAAGAATCACCAGAACTCATTTAAAGCGTCGACACACAAGTGGTTGCATTACGAGACTCCACCCATTTTATCGAAAATATTTGAAAAGTATTTTGATTATACTTTACGGGCCGATCTTCTAAAAAAATTAATTAAAAAACGTTCGAATATGCCTCTATAGTCTATACCAGGCCTTCTTAAACTATGGGTCGCGACTCCAAATGGGGTCGCGTAGCAAAATTGTGGGGTCGCAAGAGATTGATTATTTTGAAATAGAGGAGGATGTTAAATGTCGGCCGAAAACCTCGATGTACAATATTTCTTATTTCTGTTACCTAATAAATAAATCGTCAACAAAATATTTATTTATTTTTCTTTTATATTTATATGAGGTCGCCAGGAAACTCGCAATCATAAATGGGGTCGTGAAAGCAAACAGTTTAAGAAGCCCTTGTTCTATACTATTATATATCAGCCTTCTCTTCATTCAATGGTTTTCGTCCTCAAGGCCGTTGGAAACTGTACATCAAATGTAGAGAATCGTTATTTATCTTTCTTTTATATTTATATGAGGTCGCCAGGAAACTCGCAATCATAAATGGGGTCGTGAAAGCAAAAAGCTTAAGAAGCCCTTGTTCTATACTATTATATATCAGCCTTCTCTTCATTCAATGGTTTTCGTCCTCAAGGCCGTTGGAAACTGTACATAAAATGTAGAGAATAGTTGAAATAAATTAGAAATAAAAGACCTCATACGTCTGTTGAATTAATAATTTTTAGAAAAATAAATAAATATAGGTACTTACGATTAAGTACATACTAAGAAAAACATAGCAATAAAGACAGGCAACGGAAAGTCCGAATGCTCATCAAACAGCCAACTCCAACAAATTATTCTTCCAAACAAATTCGTGGAGTTCGTGCCTGAGCTGAGCCTTCCTTGCGTGGAATATATCAACTTCTGTTCTGTTGCATTACACAAAATATTTTGCGTTTTTATGATTGATAAAGTGCACAGGGTTGAGGGCGTCCGAGGTGCTGTGGGTGCTCTTGGGGCTCTGGGATGGGTTACGGCTGTTTAATTCTTTCACCTCTCTCTCGCTGCAGCGGTGGCCGCGTTAGGTCGGGTCTAAGTAGGGCGATCGATGCACCGCGGGCGGCGCCGCCCACGTGCGCCGCCGCCCCCGTCCCCGCCCAGGGGGGCCCAAGAGAGAATATCGACTCCATCGGGTCTCCGAAATATCCGCAATCTGCTTTATCGATGTCTTCAAATATTTTCATTTACATTAGTATTTTTGAAACGAGATCACGTCGTTCTAATTGCAATGATAATGAAGAGACATTATTATTATACATTATTTTGTAGTTTGATGTTTCCAGATTTTATTGCAAATTGCTTTAGAATTATATTTGAATTTAATTCTAGTACCACCAATTCGTTCCAATGTGAAGTTTAGTCACGTTCATGTCGGACAATTTTCTATTGTTTTACTAAAACGGTGATGCTTATAAAAGGAATATTTGCATCATAAAAATATGATATTATGTAATTACACCATTTTAGATTGACTGCAAACTCGTATATTTAATTAATATTACTGAATTATTAATGAATTATTTAACTATTATTATATTTAATTAATATTATTTGAATAGAATGGCGCCCTAGGCGGGAGTATTTGCAGCAAGTGTTCAAGGACATGAGTTGTAGCTCTTATACTAAGCTTAAGAGGGTTGCACAAGATCGAGAAGAGTGGAGATCGAGATGCAAGATTTTGATGTTGCAAACCAATCCACCGGATTGGTCTTACCGGTCATTTAATGATAATGCCCGGCATTGACCGGCATCGGCACTGCCCTGAACTAACCGGCACCGGCACTGACCGGCATTGGCACCAGCACTGATTTACAGTGACCGGTACAAGCATCAGTATTAACTAGCACCAGTGCCGGCACTGTCTTGAAACGGCACCGACACTAATAGCACCGGTAGTGACACTGACCAGCACCGGCACCGGCACTGCCCTGGACTAACCGGCACCGGCACTGACCGGCATTGGCACCAGCACTGACTTACAATGACCGGTACAAGCAACGGTATTAACTAGCACCAGTGCCGGCACTGTCTTGAAACGGCACCGACACTAATAGCATCGGCAACGGCACTGATAGGCAATGGCTCCGGCACTGTCCAGCACTGGCACCGGCTCTGTCTAGCACCGCCATCGGCACTGTCTAGCACCGGCACCGGCACTGTCTAGCACTAGCACCGGCACTGTTTAGCACCGACACTGGCACTTACCGGCATTAGCACCGGTATTGTCTAACTCCGGCACTGATTAGCACTGACCGGCACCAGTACCTTCACTGACCGGCATTGGCAGCGACTGGCAGAGGCACTGACAGTATCGACACCAACTACACCGCGCTCGCCACCCGCTGGTGCAGGGTAACGGGGAACCCGCTCAATATGTAAGCTGGGTACCTGAAAACTCTATACCATCGATTCAATATACGAGTACATAAGAATGTATAATAATATATAGACGAGAATATGATAATTAAAAAGGAATACATAATGTATTATTTCGATACATTTTTAGAAAAAATATTTTCAATAACTCCATAAATAACCTTTTTAAAATAAGGAATGACTAATTATACGTATCGCGCGAAGTTCCTCTGAACTGAAAGATCCAATACTCTTGTTGATAATGTAAAGAAGCACATCGCACTCTTCAGTAAATATTTACAAAAGAAATTGGCATTTTCAAGTGTTTGACAAGATCTCGCTCGTTCGGAAGTGAAGTCGAATAGGAATAACGGAAACGGAAGCTGAAAGTTTGAATATGCACGCCGCCGGAAAGTTGAAGGCAAGTTTGTCCAAGTCTGGCCGAGTCTGCGGAGCGTCGGGGGCGAGGGCGGCGGCGGGGGCGCCGGGCGCGTATCGACCGCTCGCCGCGGAGCCGCCGCCCGCCAGTCGCGCGCCGCCCGCGCCCCCAGCCGCAGGGCCCCGCCCCGCAGCCGTCGCCGCTCAGTCCGCCTCCGAAACTCGCCGGCAACCCGCGTGTTGACATAACGGCTCCGAACTGCGATCTCCGCGACAACTTGTCAAAAGCCTGTAATGTCAAACTCTATGTTTATTTCGTCACATCCGGGCTGAACAGTGGTGCGATGACTGTTATATCGTTCGACGATAATTATTTACATTATTCGATTCTGCGAATACTTAAAACTATTTTTTTCATATTTTGTAAACCTTCGAATTCAAAATATTTTCAATTCGTATTAGTTACTGCATCGTAGCATAAAAAGTAATGTTTTAAGCATCGATTGATATTATTTACATTCATAAATGGTAAAAACACACCGTTTATATGGTGGGAGCATGTATTGAATTCGATATTTTGCCAACACGTAGATGTTTTTTACTTCTAAATTAAATGTCGTTTACATCAATCTTTTCAGCAATAATGTCATTATTTACATATTTCCACCTCTATTATTAGGTGGAACAAAATTCGTTTCTTACCGGATTATCTGAATGAAATTGTTTTATTATTAGATCAACGAATCTAATTTATAAATAATAACGATTTTAATAAAAAAAATACAATAATTTTGTTAAAGTACCATTCTTTTAAACATATTTAGTAAACACAAGGGATCTGTGGCGCGGCGTGTCAGAAAACTTGGTATTTTATGTATGGGACATTTAGGCGGGAAAACAATATTTTTAAGGACGTGGCAGTATCTGATCGAATAATGCTACTCCACACACCAATGTTATTATTTTACTCGGTCGCTATGATTCACCGCTGCAACGAACGTGACTTTTTGTAATATTAAATGCTAGAGAGTCATATTTACAAAACATCGACGCTGGCGATCTGATTACCCGTTCTCACATATCTGTCGTGTTACTTCTGAGTTCATTTACAATATGTAGTCGAAAACGCGTTCAGGAATATAAGAAGGCATTTCGATTTACAGGTTTTAAAATAAGTGCATTGGATCAAGGAAAGTGGAAATACAAAAAAAAACTTAAGTTTTTAAATCGCACGACGTTTCGGTGAACCGCCGGAGAGAAAGGAGCCGATGGCGGCTGAGGGCGGCTGAGCATGGATTGCTGCCACTACGCGGAGTACCGCGCCGCGCCTCACGCGGGCGCGCCCTACTACGACCCTTACTCGCGCCACGCGCTGCCCTACTACCACCCGCACGCGCACCCGCACCCGCACCCGCACGCGCACGCGCACGGCCACGCGCACGCGCCGCTGTACCAGCCGGCCGCGCCGCTGAGCAGCGGCTTCTCGGGCCTCTACGGCGATGCGTACGTGCCCGGCGCGCCTGCCGCGCCCGCGCCCGCGCCCGCCGAGTACGCGCTGGGCCAGCACGCCCAAGCGCACGCGCACGCCCAGCTGCACGCGCACCGCGGCTTCGAGGCTTACCACCACGTGCACGCGCGGGAAGCGGATTACTCTCGATCGCACGCGCAGGTCATCCCGACAGGTGAGTTGTCTTCTATTCAACTGGTACTTCTCTCCTAAGATAGAGATAATCAAATCGATTTATAAGTATGTACAGTCTGTTTAAAGTGTATCCTTTTTTCAGATTATGCGTATGGCGTTAAGGAGTCCCGCGGTCGCCGCACGGGCGCCATGCGAGAGCTAGAGAGGGACCGTGCCCCCCGACACGCTGCGGTAAGTCCTCATTGATCACTAGCCCCGCCACCTCCTAAATTTGTTTCCAATGTTTTCATGTTTACGAACAATCCTCCAGGATGGAACTTCTGTCAATTGTATCCCTTCCACCTGTATAAATAGGGTATTTACCGCCTGAGGCGGTCCCGACTTTGCCACCCTCTCACAAAAAATATATTTTCCTTTTGAAAAAATTTAAGAGTAAAAATGTTCAACACCAGAATTTTTAAACCATCCATAATATAGGTATTTATTATAAACTGTAATCAACCGACAAAACGCCGCTACTTAGTATATAAAATGTGTACTAAATCGACGGAATGACCCCCACGTAGTTACGATATGGCTGGCATCACATGTTCTGCATTAAAAAAAATGATTGTCGTGTTGAAATAATGTTAACCGATTAGTAAAAACAAACGTCTCAGAATCGTTTGCATCGTATTGTATAGCAAATTATTAAAGGAAGCAGTTAGTTGTGAGCCCACCTGTTGCTTGTTGAGGAGCTCGACCGCTAGCGCTGATGACAACAAAATAGTCAAATTGCCGATCGAGGGCATTCAAACATTTATATTAGAGGAAAATGAAATACCGCCAACCAAAAGACTAATCTCTAATCTACGACAAACATATGTTACATCTAGTAACTAAGTTTATTTAACGATTCTATTAAGGATATTCCCCTTTAGAAATTTCAGTATGTATTGATCTTGCATGTACATCGCTGTCTATCTCGTAAAACCTAATCTCATACCAGGGGTAAACAAAGTTTTTGAACAGACGGGTAGATTGATGATGATAAAAAATTAGCGTGCTGAATGAAAAGTATCTATTATAAATAAACTACAATATTTTTTACATGCACATAATACAGCGGTTATTAACATTCTGTTAGGTCGTGTAACACATTCAATATACGATTAATTTGCGAAACACCAAAATAGTTTGAATCGGTAAGTATAGAGAAAATGTAAATGCAACGCAAGAATGTTTTTTAGTCCTTGTTTAAAAGCTACCATTTGAAACGATTTTCAGTGGAAACTGAAATTGTTTAATTTACCGCTTTTATTTGAAGGAGCTCAATCTTAACATCGGAGAAATCGCCATGGAGCATATAATTAATTTATATATTTAAACTACAGTGGTTCTCATTATTAGTAAAATATATTTTTGTAACGCCTTTATACGTAGTAACATTACACAAAGAATCTAGAAAGAAGACTAGAAATAATCCCTCTCAAAGCATCGGTAACATCCCCGCGAAGCATATAACTTATATTAATGTATTTCATAACAGTTAAATTTCACAGTATATCTTCGATTATAAGAATATTTTTTTGAGAAAATGTTAGTTCGAAAGCAAAGCAGAGATTGCGCCGCAAACGGTTTGCTTTTACAACAAATGGTAATGTTTATATTTAACACCTCACTCAAGGGATACTTGTACTCGCATATTATTTCCACGCACAGAGTCGCAGAGTCAGACTCGGCCAAAGATCAAAAACCGTTAAAGAGATCCAATTACATAAAATGTGTTTACAAAATAAAGTCGTTCAGCGATTAACTTGATCTTCAGTTTCACGTTACAAAAACGATAGAATTTTTGCTGATTATATATTTTTATTTCTCATGGAAATAGTTATTAATAATATTTTTCATAAAACATATCAAGTCATCGTACGCAAAAATGGCATAGCAACACGATGACAATAATAATAATTATTATATGCTTATTTGACTCTTAGCAATTTGTAATGAGGTTAATTTATGTAAATTGCAAAACTTTTTAAAAATGCAACGTTTAACCAAACGACGATTGAAAATTTACTGACGCAGGTTTTATTGGCCGCAATTTTGTAACGATATGATTTTAGAAATTTCAAAATGTAATCCTAGCTCTTCTACGAGTACATAAAAATCACCCCGTTATATTTTTATAACTCGATCGAGTCTTACTTCAAACACATTATTTTGGTGAAATAAAATATGTTGTCAGCTGCAGTGATCCCTGCTTCGTCTTAAGTAAGCTACTCCTAGTACATTCTATGCATAATTCCCGACGGTGGGAGCCCGGGGGTTGAAGAAAATGCAGCTAAAGTTGATGTTCTTCAGAGGCTTTTAGAGAATATACCCAAGCCTCTTTCAATACATTATCTGGTCGCATACAAATGAATGCACATGTTATAACGCCAATAGTAGATACGAGTATAATGTTAAGGATTATTAATTTCAGTCGATTAATTTTTCATTCTTCAATACAAACACCCATAAGTAGAGTCATTCCTGGGCTTAAGGTAACTGATTTAAGACCCGTATACAAAAACATCTCTTAGTGTAATCAATCTATAATAGCAATTTTTAACACCAATCTATAATTTCCTTCAGAACAATTAAAGTTAGGAAGTTTCGGCCTTCGACTCATCTCAAATCTTAAGAAATGTCTCTGCGTGGGGGTGTTAAGTTGGTTTCCGTAAGTCAAGGAATATGTCTCTGCATACGGGTGTAAAACTAACAATTTACCGTACTCGGTGAAAGTTCGCGGAATAAAATCCGCTTAAACGGAAGTTGTTTGCGCAATAGACGGCCCCGTAGTTACACAACATCCTGCTTAATCGGACGTGAGGCGTCGCGGCGCCCAGCGTCTCCATGACGACGCTCTCGGCGCCGCCCCGCCGCGTGTAAACACGCCACACTCCCGGCCAGTCACTTCTCAAAGCTTTTCTGAAAATTTCCAAGACGTAATAAACCCGATCAATGGCATATAGATATCAAGGAAATATTATTAAATAAGATGCGATAAACGATATCATCACTATGCTTTATAATATTAATTTGTTTGAAACTTCATTTTTCAAATAAAGTATTTTAAATCTTTCATTGCGTATGACATCTATAGCGGTCACGAGCTTAACATAGAATTTGTAGCCTCATATTACAGCTTTATTCTACTGTTGTTCAAAATTAATTTACTATATAACTGAACATAAAATATATTGGATTCCAGTCAAAAACTTCAAGCAATATCTGATATATTCGTATTTTTTTAAACGAAAATATATTACAGTCTTTATTATTTGCCTAAAAATCTATTAAAAAGGCGCCGTTCAAAAAATTAATGGCACTTTTTCAGTTGTAAGACATTATCACGACGCGAGCATTACTTTTTAGTTTTGCGTAATTAACGAAGTGTGATTTTGAAAGTCACGTAGTAAAATGTCGTGTTAAATGTTCCTAAGAGTTACAATACATTTTAATGAATTTGATTGGATGTGAAGGCAGATTGGGTAAGATGAAGACTCATGCCGGACGTGACTTTGTAGGCGTAACTGTCGTCTTCAGTGATGAGCTTTTTTCGAGGATGGCAATTTCAGGATGTAGAGATGGACAGCTTTATGCAAGCTGACAGATACGTCATGACTGTCATTGTGTGGCGGGTGTTGTATCGATCTTGGGGGAGCCTCCTCCGCCCTGCACTTGCGGGGCTCCCGGCCGCGCGGCGTCTTGTCGGACGGGAAGACGTACAAGGGGTAACCCGGAAAATGAGCTTTCCTGCCGATTCATCAGGATCACTTCAAGTCCAGCGAAAATAACCTAAAAACGTTTTTTTTACAATAAAAATCTACATATTTATAGTATAATGGTTTCTATAGACATTATCTTCCGTTGGCACCAACAATTTACTCGTATATAATATTTTTATGGGTTTATCAAATAACGTTATTTCACACAACGTTTAAGCATTCTTACGATGTGGAATGTTTTAGAAAATGAATTAGTATATAAACACATAACTATTAAATAAACCATATATTATATTATTGTAGTAAAAGATAACTATAGAACACAAAATAAACATAATAATTTAGCTTTTCACTGTTTGCAAAATAAACAGCTATTATAAACGTTCATTAAATAATATGTAGCGCTCATTTGTGTACTTGCATTTGTGGTTGTTCTGCCGTGATCTTACATTATATTGGTAACAATGATTTTTTGAATGCATGCTCGGTATTGTAGTAAAACAATATAAATATGACATTTATGGTTTTTAGTTAGTAAGTGGGATGCTTTTAATTAACCGTATGAAATGAAAATAGAAAATTCTCATTTCTCATTAATATTCTTATCAGAATTATCGTACGTTTGTCGTAAAGCATAATTATTAAAACTATTCTAAATACCATAATTAAATTGAATTTGATGGATATTAATTACAAATTTTATTTAAATACTGAGTGCGAACTTTGATTCGCTGTAAGTATTCAACTTACTATTCAACTACGCAATCTACGGTTTGTATCTACGTTCTACGTTCTACGCCTCGCAGTTACGCCTACGAGAACGTATGAACGGAACAAATAAAGTAGTGCGTAGAAGGTATTTAAACTTATATTTAGCAAGCCTTAGATTCAATTTACATTACTTAATTTATGTTCTATGTGTGAAAATAAATACTTTGATGTAAATGTTCATAAATATTTATTACGGAATACACACTTATAATAATTAACTTATATAAAAGGTGACTGAAAATTTGGAAAATCATAACATTTTTTAAAAATATATTAGAACGATGAGTTTTTTCGCCGAAATTAAATTCCGGATGAATTCATTTAGAAAATATCCGGGTCCTATAATATTTTATGGCCATCGATAGACTTCTCGCATACGAACAAGTGCGTAGAAAAGTTTGAAGCTACGTTGAATGAAGTGGGTGTCGTTATCGGCGCCTGCGCCCTGTGCTGGTCAATAGGCGGCGCCCTCTCCCGGCGCCTCCACGTGCCCCCACGTGCCTCCACGCGCCTCCACGTGCCTCCTGTACCTCCTGTACTCGGTGCACCTCCACCTCCATCTCAGCCGCGCCGCCACTCGAGCACGCTCAATAGAAACGAGCTAACTTGAGCGTCACTAGTCATTCTTATTAGTCATTGCATTATGCTTCAAAAATCTAAACTTTATTAGTTTTAGACGTTTTGTGCTTTTAAAGGCTTTTGATGAGCAATCTATTGCGTAGAAAAAACGTATAAATAAAATAAAATGATTCAAAATTAGAATTTTGAATATAAATTTATGATTAATTAAAATATACATATACTATACATAAAATTCTTTTTTCAACGCGTCAATTCAAGCACAAAAATAACGGCAAAAGCGGGATGCGAACCGCGGACCTTGGAAACCAACTATGCCCAGGTATTCATACCGCTCAGCCGACTTGGCTATTGCTATGCCTAGACCGACTGACGTTGAAACTAGTATTTATGTCATTGTTATCATCGTATGATAGATGTCTCTATAGTATATATTCAAAGTATGTATATTTTTATTTTTTATTATTCAATCAGTCATCATTTATTCACAAGCTTAATATTATTACTTTCCGACAATAGCCAAGTCGGCTGAGCGGTATGAATACCTGGGCATAGTTGGTTTCCAAGGTCCACGGTTCGCATCCCGCTTCTGCCGTTATTTTTGTGCTTGAATTGACGCGTTGAAAAAAGAAGTTTATGTATAGTATATGTATATTTTAATTAATAATAATATTGTAATATAGTCAATGATCTATCAAAGTAGATTAGAATATTGAAATAATAAAATAATATTCTAATAAAAAATTTCAAAAAATCCATATATTAATTTATGACGTTATATCTAAATCTAAGGACCTACTTATTTATTGATCGTAATATCAGAACATTAAATAGCATTTAAGAATAAAAATTTGTCGACAAATATTATTGCCATAATCAAATAATGCATATTTGTATGGTATATGTATATTTATAATACAATACAGACCACGGAAATAGTAATTTTTTGCACTAAACACTAAAAGGGATAAAGTGTAATAGGCGTTTGTATGTAAACCATTTCAATGAAACAAAAAATTTCAAAGCTGTTTTTTGTTCCTAATATAAGTAGTCTAATTTATTAATATAATATACATAAATTATCGAGAATTGACATACGAGTAGCAACAATCTTAAAAGCTCCGTACTCTCAATGGAAATTAATGTTGGTGTTTTTACTATGTTCACTGCACCTCAAATAATTCATTTCATTCGAACATGATGTGTTTATGTATTTGGTCCTAGTTGAAAGAATTTTTTAAGTGTATTATATTAAGTGATCGCTTGCGGTAAATCGATCCATTCTATTTAATGATCAATACGGGGGTTTTCCATACTACAGTAAAATCTGTAAAAAGAATTCTCTGTAAATTCGATCCATAAAGTCGGTTCCTGTGACAAGGGATGAGGGCGCTGGGGTTGCTGGGGGTGCTGGGGGTGCGGGGCAGACTGCGAAAGGCACAATACAGATGATGTCAATCCATAAATAATCAATTTATATATACATTTATAAAAATGTATAAATAAAAATTTACAATTTTTTTGAATACGAGTATTCTTTTTAATCTCGCTGACTTTAACGGAATTACACACTGAAAAGTTCTTGTATTTTCGACTGAATTCAGGGGCCGTGTATTTTATTTTTTTAATATAAAATATATACTCAAATATTTATTGTTTTAGTTCAAAGGAGAACGTATATCCTTTTTTAAATTGTGGATATGTTCCACACAATGTCGCGTAAAAAGTATATTAAAACAGCAATACGGGATATGCTTCAAGGCATAAAATTAAACCACAATATTATTTAAATAATTATCATTGTTTATCTTATCATGATCATTTTCAATTTTGTGTTTATCAAAAAAAAAGATCCACAATCAAGAATATTGGCTTCTTCGTCTCTCGTCTCTGCCGCCTTACACTAACAAGTAAATTGTTTCCTCGTAATATTCGTTTCATAAAACGAATATTATGTAGGACATTCGAAAACTAAATACTCGTATTACTGCTACGAATTATTATTATTTTAATTATTTTAAGCCAATCGATTTGAAATAATATAATTAATATTTAAATATCGGAAGAGCGTCAAAAATTTCGCTTTCTTTTAATGTAATTATAGCCATCTTTATAATTATAGTTCTGTTGCTGCAAACCAATCCACCGGATTGATACTACGAAGAAGAAGCCATCATTGAATCGTATTAAAGCATGTAAAGTAAAGCTGAATGAATGTGACATTATTTTTAGAGTTTTCTTTGCAGTTCTTTGGTAAAAACGGTTTGAAACTTTTTTGCAGAAAGTTTTCCAAGACTATTTATTTGATTAGCGAAGTTTATGCGGGGACATCGTTGTCTCGTGCAGTTGCGCAAACCTCCGCCCGCCGCCGCCGCGCCGCGCAACAGGTGTTGTTGATACACAGCGCAGAACATTACTTTCAGAATCACGTGGTCTCAAGTCTCAACCAACGCGAAGAATTTTGTATTAAATAAGCTCTATCATCTCTACAATAATTTTGATTCGTTTTAATAATATTCGGTATATGATTTTTAAAATGATTACTTATGTTTTTGTTTCGATTTTGTTATTAGACTTCTTTGATCAATTAAATTTTGTAAATAATGGCCTTGATAAGGTTACAGAGTAACCTCTCTCTCACAACATATAAAGAAGTCATTTCTTATACTTATATTTATATATTGTAAAAAACGAGTTAATTTCTCGACACGGACAAGTAATGAAATGAAGATAGTTGTTAAGGCTCGCGGTTAAAATTTCATGTCTGACGTTTATTTTTACATGATTTGTAGATAAAATAAATTTAATATAAGATTACGTTTGCTGTGAATTTCGGTTGTTATATAATTTTAATGATTTGTGGAATACGATTCATGTTATGTTTATATTTTAATAAATGGCTCTATAGTCATACTATTATGTACTACTGTACTATAAAAATTAAGCCGATAAATAAAAGTGTATATGAAAACACTAGAAGGAAATGTGAAACAGATTCATTCAAGATTTTTTTTATTCATTAGAATTAAAATTAATTAATACTAATCATTAGGGATATAATTAATAATGCATGTTCTAATAAAATGTTAAACGGTAATCTATGTAGTGATTTTCACGTTCGTATGATAAATACAAATAAATAATTATAAGTGGTCGTAATACTCTTTTATTCGTTTCTCCTATAAGAAAAATTGCGTCTCGCATAAAGAATGACCTCTCATTCTTTCAGGGATTATTTGAATTTACTACCGAATGGAACATGAACACAATACCTTTATTACTATCACTGATATCACAATAATATTTGTTTAAGTCATTAGAAGAATCTTGTATTAACTCCATATTTACCTAGAAAAAATATTTTTCGGCTGATTTTTCATTATTACATATTTATATTGTATATTCAATGACTTGTTTCGTGTTGAGTTTTCCGTTTCCGTTATTATTGTTGCAAAAAAGGATGACTATTCTTCCTGAAACTAAATATTCACCGTCTAAAAAAAGAGTTGGACTGTCCTCGGTAGTTGTGAGGTGGGCGGCGGGAGGTGTCATGCGAATGTGAGGACGACACGTGAGGTACCTCACTGGTGGGCGGGGCGGGGGCGGATCGATACCTCCCGTCAAGCCTGCACTTCCTACGCCTCGCTGAAATGTGGTCTGCCCATACAACGAATATTTCACAACCTTCAGATTTTAATAATTCCAAGTACTTAACTTTTAACGTAGTGACTATGAAAAAAATTGTCGTTATATTCAATAAAAAAATATATATTTGTTAAATAAAATAAATTACACACGATATAATTATTCAATTTGAATTGTTAATATGTTGATTGAGCTGTTTTAAACGTGGATCTCGTTTAGTAAATTCATTTTTGTGACATGATATCATGGGTTAATTAGTTTGTGTAGTTTTTAAGAATTGTAAAAGAAAGCCGGGTTAGGAGAGAGAAGGGGTTAAGGGCTACAAAATAACGTAAAATATTTTTCAACCTATATAATTTTTATTGGAATTTAATTTTTTCAAAGATAGGACTACCCTCTTAAGCTGTAACTTGTCAA
Organism: Glossosoma conforme; assembly: GCA_022606575.1. Lineage (NCBI taxonomy): Eukaryota > Metazoa > Arthropoda > Insecta > Trichoptera > Glossosomatidae > Glossosoma > Glossosoma conforme. Next base: position 21,511 of record JAGTXR010000327.1, read on the forward strand.
AAATATTGTAATTTAATTAATCATTTATATTATTATTTTTATCGTTTATAAAAACGTCAAAATTAATTGTGTATTGAGAGGCGTTATAATAGCTGTTTATTACTTAATTTGGCTACTTCAGTGTTTCTGTTATATTGCGACGCATATTGCGTTTATCACTTGTGAAGTCATTTTGGGTAAAAAACTGCAAACAAAATAATGTGAAGCCGTCGTTAGACGCAGTGGATCGATGTGTGGAAAGGGCTCCCCGCCCACCGCGCCCTTCTCCAGAAGTCCGCCCACCAGCAGCGCCGTCGCCCGCCAAAACATTCCCGGTATATCGACAGGAGAAGGCAAATGAACCATACGACGCTAAAGTTTATTATTATCATTTAAGATTTGTCCATATTTGTTCCGAATACACGTACATACATGCAGGAGAACAACAAAGCTTTGGTATTTCAGGAGGACTCGCCTAGTCATGCATGAAAAAAGATTGCGCAATATGTTGCAGTTATACTCCTGCTTATTAAACATCCACATTCAGTTATTTGTAACTAGAGTCTGCAAGCATTGAACACAATAAAGATCAGTCGGCTTACTTGTTGGGCACCATCATTTTTAAGTAGGTTCATATACGAGTATATTATTAAAATACATTGTATTTCGACATAATATACAATTCATACAACTTAGGATTACTTGTATGACTTCTCTACCAAGTTTTAAGCGTGTGAGAAAGTAGTTCAGATTCCTTGTTCTGCCGAAATATAAAATATTATACTGTCGTCTTGAATAAATGAACAGAAGACTTTTACAAGACAACGATGATTCATTCCTGAAATATCATTTTTAATATACCGTTTATGTTCATTTCACAAGTTAACATTTTACCTTACCAATTTAACAAATATCAGATTATCATATTGCACATTTGAGTAAGATGCGTTGGGGCTTTATAAGGTGAGGCTATTTTATCTAAATATTGATCAATTGTAGGCTTTTAACACATCACTAGGTGCTGTATTTTTAAAAATATAATTAAATACAATATTTTCGTTGATATAACATAATCTTGGGTATAGGTGTCACAGAGGAAACAAGTTGAATTCTGTATGGATTGTTTTGGTCAGAGCTTTGGTAGGCGGTGGTCACGTGGGCGGCACGTGACTTTCGGCTCGCCCACCTGATAGCAAGGATGTCACCTGGACCCACTCAGGAAGAACATATACTTGGAAGTTGGAATGCAAAAATAGTGCAATATTTTATTTTTAATGGGTTCGCAGTGGAGAATTTAGCACTTCTAATTGATAACTAATTAATTACTGATGATTAATTACTAAGCATCTTTTCACGATATTAATGTTATAATAAAAAAAACAAATTTGATGAATTCGTTTATATTCTATGCATTTTTTATGCGTTAGTGGGTATTCGTTATAAATGTGACATTTGATTGTTCAGTATAATCGTATCAAGAAAATTCATGAAATCGAAAATTAAAATAAATCCCCTTCTTTTAAGTTAAGCGAACGAAAATATTTTTTCCATAAAAATTAAATATATTAGAAAATTGAGATTAATTACAAAGAAAAACGACTCACTGATTTTATAAGGCATACACAACTATTTATATAATATTTAATTAATACTCTTGCTCGTTTTCTAGTTGTAAGTTCGTCGGTCTAAATACGCCCCAAGAATTATAATATTTAGAAAAACAAATAATGTTAATTCGTAGTTATTTTTTAAATGTCGCAAAATGATCACTAATTATTAACAAGCACAATTTTAAATGATTGCATTTTTTATTCGTTGTTGTAGGGGGCGCTAGAGGCGGCAGGAGCGTGGGCGGCCGGAGGCGCCGCGACGCCCTTCCTGGCGGAGCCCGAGCCCGCGCCCGCGCCACCGCCGTGGAACTACTACCAGGTAACGTCAATATGACAAATCCATCATTACGACACGTTATGTCATTTTTCAACACAAATGTTTGTTATTTCAATTTTCAGAACTCATTTTAAGATACATTTGAAGGATTAAATGTATAAATATAATACTTCTTACCTTGTTTAAAAATGATGAAAAATCACTGTACCTTGGATATGCCTTCTATGAAACCTTCATCATTTCTCCCACGTGTATTAGTATAATCATGGATTTGTAACGTAAACTACGTAAATATTCTACCAATTATTGTATAATAACAATACACACCTTTATATGTAGAGAAGTAAGGAAGGGGAGATGGGTGAAGCTTGAAGGCGTTAAGAAAAGGGTTTAGAACCGTATAAAAGTTTTTTTATCTGATATTATTTATTAAAGAAAGGTAATTAAAACAAAACCTAATGACGTATATAAAGCTATTGCTACTTATTAATTTCTGACGAATGTCGATCTTCAGGTCGGTGTTGACATTTTTTTAGTGGCCACAAAGTCTGCTGAAAAGCACTCCTATTTCTTACAAGAGGAAGTGACAGTCCCAGAGAATGTGCTCTGAGGTCTGAAAGGAGGCGCCGCAGGGGCAACTAGGGCTCGAAGCTAGATTAAATGAGTATAATCCGTCACTAAAAGCGCCGTGCCCAGTCATTAGTTGTGTAGCCCAGTCATTAGTTGGGTAGCCCAGTGGTCAGGGCTTATCCATTCAACAGTAAGTCTGAATTAAATTTCTTGGAAGAACAGAAAGGTAATTCTATCTTTGGTGAAAAATGAGACCATCAGCAAAAAGCTTTATGGGTTGGCAGTAGCGCTCGGCTGGAGAACGATGTATTCGATCCTAGACGCACGACCGCGACGAAGGTGGTATAAAGCAGCACGTCGCTGCACCTCCAGATCCAGAGGGGCATTCCCCAATAGAACTGGAAGAGCCTCTGTCGAAGATGATTTATATGATTTTTCCATAGACACAAAAGGGAACTCTGGCCGCGAAGTAGAATAAGACGCACGGGTTGACGGCGGTCGCAAGCGTCCGCCCATCAACAACAGATAGGGCGAATTATAGTACAGCGTAGCCCTACGAAAAGATACTCCCCAACTGGTCGAGCAGCATGCTGCAGCCTCCTGAAAGCTTACATTAGCGGTAGCCAAGGCAGACTTGACGTGCTGAAAGAACGTTCTCTTTTCGTCCAATATGATGTCTAAGCATTTAATGCTAGGCTTAACCGGAATGGTAATTAGATTAACTTAAATTATCGGGTTTCGAGACAAAGAGCCTTTCATCAGCACGCTTAAAGTCTTTTCGGGCGCGAACCTCAGCTTGTTAAGGTTTGCGTTCAAGAATGCTTCTGGTGTTGCTCAGAATCAGAAGGATCGCGACGATGCAACGCGATCATAAATCCATGTATTTTAGACCATAAGTACATGTTTATCAATCGTCCTGTTGCAGAGCGGGTCTTGGGCGAGTGGGGGCTTCCCCGCGCGGCCGCAGCCGCTGTCGAGGGCGCCGCCCCCGCCCAGCCAGCTGCCCCGCCCCTGGCCGCCCAGCCGACGGCCTACCCGCCCGACCCCCTGCGCGGCCTGGCAGCCATGCACGTCACGGCGGATAAGGTACTTGTGACTTGCGACACTTCGCCTATCGACATCTCGACCGTTTCGCGGAGATTCACGAGTAGATACACCTTAAAGCCTCCCACATTTATAATCTCAATTGTGTTTAATATTGATGATTTTTACTCGATATCACTTTATATGTATCGATCGATATCAATATTGTTTACATCTGTCTGTTTTTTCTCTAAATACTGTTACTCCTTATGACATGTGAAAAACAGTTAAACCCACATTTAATTTTTAAAGTTATTAAATATAATTCAAAATAAATGTTTATATATTATATGTAACTGGTAAAAGCTCTTGTTCACTTTCGCACCCTCTAAAGACACTGTAAAGGGATCTTTCAGGCATAGGAATGATGGAGATAATGACCCTTTATATTACCTACTAATACTCGTGATTCTTAATTTAATAAGGCAACAAAATGAATGGTCCGAGTTTGAATCAATTTCTAGTTAGAATTCAAATAAACTTTTATTCAGAAGAAAATTATAAACGGTCAGAATAAATCATTATATGTACGGTATAAATAAAATTACTCTGCGGTCAGAATCAAGTTAGGTTAGATTTACCATATAATGTAAAATATGACTAATTTTAATTGTGACCATTTAATATACATTCTGACCAAAATGATTATTCTGCCCACTGCCAATCTGACTTCATTATGACCATTTAGTATGTCTGACCAATGTTATTTAAATTCTCACCAATTTATTGAAAATTATGATTGAAACTGTATAAAATTCTAACCGACGAAATGCGAGTCGGTTAATAGTGCTTTAACAGGATTGCTAAATTGACGTTTTCAGCATTGATAGCATAAAAAAATATTAGTGAATGACGCTCATTTCGGGTGTTCTCAGGGATCCATCCTAGCACCGGAGCAGGCGACCGGCGGGGAGCTGCGCGCGCCCACTCCGCGCCCCCGAGGCCCCCCGCGCACTCCGCCCCACTACCCCGCCCACCGCCACCAGTCACCGGCGCCCTTCAAGAGCCGCCCCAGGGACGAGCCCAAGACCGCCAGCCTGGAGCGCGGCCGCCGCAACAAGTCGCCGAAGAGCGCCGCGAGGGCCGAGGAGGCCGAGGGGCGCCGCAGGGAAGTCCCCGCGCCCCCGACGGTTCCCGCGCCCGCCCCCGCCCCGCCCAAGCCGGAGTCCGTGCCTCTGCCAGCCTTCCAACAAGCTTTCGGTTCCACAGAAATCGGGCGCTTCTCTGAGGCTTTCACGCGCTCTGAAGACGCCCACGCGGAGACGATCACCGAAGAAATGGTCTCCCGCGCCATTGCCGCCCAACTGGCTGCCGAAGACTGGCGTGAGCTACAACCGCCCTGCTCTGCTCTAGAGGAACTCGGGTCCGCTTCTTCTTTCTTGTCGACCGTTTGAAAGTGCACCGATAATGCCAAAAGCTAAATGCGTTTCCCGGAATCGTATTAAACGAGCGTCTATTTACATTCATTATGTGGATGCGATCACTCGCTGTGATGTCTTATTTTCGTCTAAAGATATTTTAAAACGATTAAGATCAAATATTATATCGCGCAACACTGTATGTGTAATTCAATCATATTCAAGCTTACAAAACACGACACGGAATAATTGTCACCTCATAATTTACGTTTTCAATGATTCAGGTAAAGAATAATTCATTGTTTGATTACAAATTAAATTAATTTCTTACTCACTCGTATTACGAATACAATAACATACTGTTATACACCGGCAACAGTTTAATGAAGTTGTATATTTCTTCGCCGGCGAATGTTTGCCAATAAAAGAGTTGTCGAATTCGAATATTTCCTCTGTATAGTTAATTATATTATAGCGAAACGTTCTTCAATTCACAATTGAAGATTATTGTGAGAGAATTGTAGATGAATAAAGGTGAAAAGAGATGGATCATATTGTGCCTTCGGACAGGATGACACCAAACAAAATTATATACCTACTTAAATATAGCATTAACAGGTTAATGGCGCTTTTAAACTTGAACGATCTGCTTGTAATGAAAATATACCACGTCACGGTCACACTTGAGTCCGGTGCTGACACGATACTGCGCTCACGCTTGCAAAAACTTACTAAATACCTTTATAATCCCCAAAACGTTAATAATATAACAATAATACTGGAAACTCTAAACAACATTATTATACAAAATGTATAAGTTACATACGATATATTATAATAAATTTACAAATATTGAAAAACATTTCATAACAAAGGGATACAAGTAATGGGTGTTGTGAAATTACAAGGCGGCAAGTATTCTTTACTAGCAAGTTTAACACGGGATTATATTTATATGTATTGATCTGAAGTTCTTTCATCAAAATTCATCCTTGCGTCATATATATAATATTAAAAGATTTATTTGGTTACGATTATACGTTTCTAGTATTTTTCAAATAGGGGACCAAAGCACGAATTCTCACCGCAAAATTATATTTTTATCTTAATTTATATTACGAACAATAATAACCTAATTACTTTTTGTAGTATATTAAATATCTGCCGGTGGTCATAGCTCAATGGTAAAGCGTTTGCTTTGCAAGCCAAAAATCGATTAAAAAAGGATTTTGAATCGATTTCTGAGCTCTAAAATACCCCGGTTGGTGTGAATTTGATCCATCACCCGTAAAATGTCAGTCATAGTCTATTAATTAAAATTGGTGGTAGTCGAAAGTCGTCTCGTGAAGACCACCCATTCATAGTAAATTCCTGTAATAATAAAGAATGATGCGTGAATCTCGGGCTGTAGTCTATGACGTTGCCGGATCAACACTCCACATACAGCGCTTAGCCATATACACCATGATAAGCGTCATAGAATTCCACGGATGAAACATCAGAAATACCTATCACCATCTGTCGGTATTCTCCTGTATGTGTTTACATAAACAAAAAAAATTAAATTGCAAAATATGATTACGTTTATAACTCATTTCATACACATATTAAATATATTTTTAATAGCGCAGTGAATATTTTTATCGCATATTTTTTTTTATTTTGACTTTTAAATATATGCTGCTTTTTACCAGGTCCCCTAAATTAGGAATAAGTTGTAGTATACATACATGCATTATTACAATATTGTTTAAATGCACTATAATGCAGTTGATGGGCTTCAAATCCGATAAATCGGCATCTGTTGCCATTCATCCCTTTATACTGATTAAAATATTATTATAATCATATGCATTAGTATATGTCAGATCTCTATAATTGATTAATATTTTTATTTTTAAACTGTTATTAAAGTGGTCTTATGGCAATTGGCGCATGTTCACTAACTGCGTGTTACTTCATATAAGCGGTAACAATGTGACAACAATGCTTTAGCATCAGAGAAGGATGATAAAATCATGAGTGCGTAGGATTTTAAATAAATTTATTAAAGTATGATTAGGTGGGTGATGTAGTTAGGTAGAAAAATTTACTATAATTAAATATAACGTAAAAAATATTTACTAACTTTGAACGTCAGAATGTTTTGTTTTCGAAAAATTTGGGTCCAAAACCATCAATCGAAATTTATATGTTACTCACGATTCAGACGAACTGTTCAAGTTTACAAGTTAAAGTTTATTTTTATTCGGTTGGAAATAATTTATCGTATACGTTTTGTGCTCAGTATTTGTCGCAAGTTGTAGGAGTCCACTCGCGCCGGAGTAATTCCGCTTGCCTTCTTCGTGTTATATTGTCACAGTCCGATGTTCGATATTAGATGTTCAATGTCTGACATTACTTCCAAACAAGACTTACATACCCTTCCACAACTTTCTGAAGAGTGACAAGCGGGTTTACGTATTGCGATGCATCCTCATATTATCTTGATATTTCACAACATAGCGCAATGGTTCTACAAACCTTAATCTGAAAATGGTATATAGTATATTTGTGTTTTTAAAAAATATGTGTTGGTATAATTTTACTAAATTATAAATCATAAAGTAAATACTTTTTCTAAATTAATAATTGTCGGCTTGCAGTAAAAGGAAAATGTCTCCTTAATATTGCCGACGAGTCATTTAGATCATTTTTATCGAATATTTTTATGAAAATGTACCAATATTTTAGTAGAATAATGAAATAATCCTCTTTAATAACCTCCCTCGTATTTATTGTTAACGAGTTCACAAATAGATGGCTATCCGAATCAACTGCTTTAAATATGAAGATTGTATAATATTATGCCTTACACAAAAAAAAATGCTGAATCATCATTCCACATTATATTTCAGTAATGAATTAACATATGAGACACTATGAAAAATTATTACAATTTCTACTCATCTTATAATATGCCTATTTTAAGGTATAACTTATGAAAATATATATTCGTAATTTTATTGAATAAAAAAAATATTCGACTAAATATACAATAGGTTTCATCGACATGGTGATTTACTGTATACGTTATTATCCTTTATAAAACAATATACTTTTTGGTACACTTACTAACATTCTATGTATTTGTAAAATATTTATTTGCCACTCAATTAAGAGTGGGTAGATTTAGAAATTCGCTTATTTTTTGAGTCAATTTCCTAATAAATTTATGTCAGTGATAGATACTTAGTAAATGTTTGCCTTCAAGAGTGCCGTATTCAAGTATTATTAATTTTCATTCATCAATTGATTTACCCAGATGTCGGCCATTATGTGATAATTGACACTTTTAATTATCCATTAATTATTATACTTTATCACGTACTATTTTTATTGGTCTGACTGTATTGCCATTAGACTTATTTAACATTAAAAGTTAACAGCACCATACTTTTTAAATCGGATAGTTGTTTCGGGATATCTTCTATCAACATGGAGTCGATAGCCATCTATTTCCTTACAGCGTACGGAGAGTTTGTCATGTATAAAAACAGAGTGCCTTAAGATCATTGAAAAATGATAGATTTATAATAATTATATAAATATTATAGTAAAAACACCATTTGATTCCTTAAAAATCTATTGGGAATTATCAGTACCTACTGTAAGACGATCTGTATCATACTTATTATTATATATTAGACCTAATATTACAAAATGAGGTTAAGTTGATGCATATCTTAAATCCAGTTTTTACGATTTCATCATATTTATGGTTTCGTTTGTTAAAAACTGAATAAAATGTATCGGTAATCATTGTGCCAAACCTTGTATGAAATAGTATATTAATATCCACCGAAACATTGCAAATTATGATTAAGTTTCATTTATGAATATTGATGAAGATATCTAACACATTGATGATGAAGCGCGTGCGATCAATTATAGGCCTGTATTTCTTTGTGCAGCAACTAATTCAAAGTTTTGGCAGTGCGCTAAATCAACTGGCAGTGTCCACTGTGTCAGTGTGAATGTGGTCAGTTATAAAATTAAAATGGCAGTAATATGTTCAATATTGGTAAAAAATTATGTAAAACGAATAAATAATTAACCCACAAAATGGAAACTTAACATAACCTTTTATTAATTATAATTCATTAATTATATCCTGATAATTTATTATTTTTCTACTGCCGAATGATTATTTTTTATTTACCTTTTAAGTTATTTATTACAGACCGTTTTCTACATAATTAATGCCCATTAATTGAATTAAATACTGGCAAAAAATTAGTTGCCAAATTTATATTACAACCGCGCTGCCTGTCTTGCCACTTTTGTTCAATATGTGTAATGTTATTTGACAAAAAACGTGAAACTATCTATTTTGAATATAGGAAAATCAGACAAAGTGATATACGTATATTTTAATTCTAATGAATTAAATATTATTAAAAAAGAGTGCCGGTGATTTGTTCACCTTTGCTATTCACAATAAAGTCTTCTGTTTGAAATACTAGAGCTTCCTCGAGTATGATTATGTATTCCATTTAACCGTCAAGTCTTCTAATTCATATTATTATTATTACCTAAATTTCGATAATCTTTTTTAGTGAGATATCGAAGAGAAATAATTGACGTGGTCCCCGCCCTTATCGAGTGTGGACATTCAGAATAATTACTGTGACACGTCAGAAAGTTATAATTATTGGCCAAAGTCATTGTAATGTTTATTTAAAATGTAATGCTAGTACATATTAACAATATGTAAAGTCAAATTAATCACACACGAGGTCCCGTGTTCTTAGCTTGTTTATTTATTTAATTATAAGTATCACAATTATGCACGTACTCGTAGGTGATGTTTACTTTTTATTACATCGGTACATTTAACTTTAATAAAAAAATAATTAGGGCGATTTTCAATAATTTATCCATTTAGGCGAACGTCAAAAGTGCGTATAATTATTACAAAACTTCCAAGCGGCCAATATTCCTAGCTTTATTGCCACTAAAAATTCACTTTTACACAAATAATTAATTCATTAATCTTTGAAGCTTAAATTATTTAAGAATCTGTGATTATAAAAAAATATTGTTACTTATTATTCTATAAATAATATTATTAAGGCAGATATTTTTTTTAATATTTACTATTGTACCATTTTTGTTGAACTTGTAAATTTGATTAGATTCTTACGATTTGTTACGTACGATCAAGGGTACGTACTAGAACTAGGAGATCGTCAAATTGATTATGTAATTGAAGTGCATCGTATTAATCTTATTTCATACTAATGTTAAAAATAAAATGTTGATTTATATAATTTTTAAAATTGGAATGTTATATAAGGGAGATACTACCTATACAAGTCTATATAAGGGAGATACTACCTATACAAGTCGATATGATATGTGTCAACAAATACGTCTTATTATTATCAACCGCTTCCCAGCAGACTGGTTTCATATAACCATAACATTCGATTTGATTTTTTTTAAATATTTTACGTTATAAAATAATTAAACACACTGTATAATATTTTAATATCCAGAATACTTTAACCTACTTATGCAAATGTTCATGTCATTACTACAATGGAAAAAACGATAAATATTATATAACAAAAAAAAAGATTCATCAATTATAAACGTAAAATTATTGGTTATGTATAATAATAATTTACATATAAAACTGTTTAGTATTAATACATTTGAAACAAAATAATTTCAAGCAGTGTACACCATTGTAAGGGTTAAAAGTTAAAGAGGGACAGAAATATACAGACATAATTAGCTCTATGGATACATCTTTTTTCAAATATAATTTTGTCATTACAACAAAAAATGCATGTAACGAAAATTTGCAATGCGGTTACTCAGGTAGATACAGAGCTATATATACAGGTATCATTATGTTTTTATATCTTTATCTCTTTTTAAAAGTTGTGAAAGTAACCCTAAAGAAAGAAGAGTAAATTTCATTTATCATTTAAATTTACAATGGTAAATTTAAAAAAACTTTATAGTTTCCAGAAGTAATTTATATGATTTACTTTTATAATTTTCAAATATTTATTTTGATTTGCTAATGTAACAAAATGACAAATCGACAACTATTTAATATTTATGACCATTGAGAAAAACCTTTGAAATCCAAATATGTATATGCCTACAATAACCCTATGTTCATTTATAAATTGTTTAGATTCTAGAAAAGAATATTGTAAGTACCTACTGTGTAAATTCATTAGACGAAAATAAATCTAAATAAAATGTACTCAAAGTATTATTGTGTAGTCGGTAGAGCGTGCCTATTATTATGCTTTTAGGGACATTTATGTTATTCTTGAATATATAACATATTATTTACGTGATGTCAACATAATACATATGGCTTCTACGTAATATAATTTGATATAAAAATACTTTTATGTCACATATAATGAAATAATGTATAATCTCCATTTATGTCAATGCATATCGATACGAACATTCGTATAATTCATTATAATATTTATTGGTCAAAAGCTCCTTCCTCTGACTCGTTTTGAGTGCCTACGCGAGTATGTATAGTATTTATTTCCTTCTTTTATTTTCTTGAAGTGATCATCAGGTCCACCAATGTTGACTATCAGTCATGAAGTGGGTATATATCAACTTTTATGTAAATTAATTTACAATAGTAATATATTCAATTACTATTATCATAAATACGCTAATTTAATTCCCACAGAATTCACAGCGCAACATTTATCCTTATAAGAGTTTTCGGAATTATTTTAAGACTCAATTGAATATTTAATTCATAATTTAAATGACCCTTACAAAAGCATAATACGTAGGCATACAGATAATTATAATTGATAACTTGGTTTTAATAGAAGTATTATCATCTATTTCATTTGCTGTTTTCTTAATTATCCAATTTTCGTTATCATGTGTACAACTTATTATTATTACACACAGATGTTTCACGGAGAAAATAGTTTGTTAACAAATACTTTTTTTCATTAAACTGATTCTCTATAAGAATTTAAAGTAATTATTGTAATTGAAAATCTTCGAGACCAAGCGACTTCCAAGTAGCAAGGCGCTGTGAGCAAGAAGCTGCAGAAGGTTGTGAAGCAAGGAAGTGCTCGAGGACTTCTCCAGCATCTCCATGCTTCAAGTCTTCACATGTCAACTGTCCACAGTCCACATATTCAGAGGCTAGGAAAATTGTTAAACACCAGATAATATTGTACAAAATATTTAAAAATAATTATTATAATAAATATATCAAATATCTTAATTTTAGATCGATCCAATTTAATTTGAATAAACAAATGGATACAATATTATTGTTGTTAATAACTTTAGACTCTTACAGCTCCCATATCAACTAATTTTCATTTTTTCTATTTACTCAAAAGAATATAAATTAAGCGAAACTTAGACATTTAGATAGAAAATTGTCATCCATAATATTATTATAAAACATGAGAAAAATAAATGAAAATAACAAAATTTCATGTAGAACTTTTATTTTCATTTCAGTGTGAAAATGGAAAACCCTACCTTTGTTCCCTTATTGCGTACTCTTCAATATTAATCCCATTCGGTCACTAACATTGCACAAAAATGCACACATTTTTCGATATAATATTACATAATCGTATACTTGATTGTCTAATTAGAGTCCGCCATAATTGAAATTATTATAGGTATGTCGTAAAAATACCTACCATTGTAGGTAATATGCATATAATAAAATCCTAGTAGAATTCACATTCAAATATTTTTTCTTCGTCAAATAATTCCAAAATTTATTAATTTATTATTGAAGTTAAAATTGAATTTGTGAAATAATGGGGTTAGATTATTATGGCATACTTTCATTAGAAAAAAATTGTACTGCTGAAGACATCAAAAATGCGTAAGGTTTTTCTACTATCAAACACTTAAATCCGAGTATAAAGGTAATATAGGGTAATAACCCGACAGGGTTGAGCCCTTTTAAGGACGAAATAAAAATTGTCCAAGTCTCGGAAGCGTCAGGCTGATCATCCGATCTCCTTAAAAATCCTGATCATTGAACACCCAAATATTTCTCTGGTACTACAGCTGCAGTCTATGCAAGTTCGCGGACTCTTACCCTGGAAGCATCCGCAAACCATCTATGTTCCCATGTGGACCTCCGGGTATACAGGTGTTCTGGGACAAGGCATAGACGATATGTGTGCTAACAGAACTGTGAAACGGAAATTTGCGGTGTCCTTAAGCTCCCAAGACGGTAATGAATATGTTAAAAATATAAGGATATGGTGAAAATAATAAAGAAATGTAAACAAGCATTACCTCTATTGGATCCATCGTTAACTTTATAATATGCAAGACCGTATATTATTAGTAGGTAGTATTCGATAAAAAATATATCATGGAGTGTCTGTGTACAAAATTTGATTGTCGATAAATTATAATTATCTGATCTCCTTAAAAAATGCTGATTAATAAACGTCCAAATAAACCTCAGATACCACTGCTGACTTGTCTTCAAAGTTCTTATCCTGGAGTTATTGGGTTCTATGCCATAGCCTTTCTTGACTTGGGACGAGGCAAGGATAATTGCAGCTGACAATTGCATGGAAGCAATTTTTTAGCGACCTTGTGCTCCAGATATGGAGTAAAAGTATCAACCTATGGGTTCATACAGTCTGTAGAGCGGTCAAATATGTTGATAAATAATTAAATTATAAATAATATAAATTTAACACAAAAATCATATATGCTAAGGGCCGGTCTGGGTGTCCTATACATTGCAGGTTCAGGAAGAAAGTAATCAGGCTCTATCCTTGGGAAGGCGTTGGCTCCGCCCAACGGCGGCTGCTCTTGCTGGTGACGGAAGCCTACGAGGTGTTGATCTGTCCAGCAGCCAGGGCGCTCTATGACAGGCTGGGAGAGTTCGGCCTCAAAGCGGGAACATTGACTCAACCCTACATCTACCACGGTGACCCATTCACTACAATCCGGTATATATATGTCATCATATGCATAATTCACGACTGGTTTGCCAATGGTAAATCATCCACATAAATATATTACAGTAGATATTTAAGTGTATTTTTTTCCTAAACACAACCCCTTTCCTGTTTTAACCCTTTCCCGCCATCTTCATCAGTGCATCTCTTCATCGGATCCTGTTCAATATGGTCATCATTCAGTTTTTCTCCCTTAATATCTTAATCAGTGCTATTTTAAATAGTCTCACGAAGTCTCCAAAGTATATAAATAAAATGTATCATTTTTGAGCCATTGGAGAATGGAAATTAAAACTCCAGGAAAAGATGCTGTATTTATTATCGTTTTGTATTATTACAGATCTTTTTTCGGAACACTGAATCCTTTGGCAGATTTATTAAACTATTATGAAAATCCATTTTTATTTAAAGTCAAAATAATACCAAAAGAAGAATCACTTGTGAGGGAACTGTCACTAACATTGGAAGAGGTATAATTAATCATTCACTATAATATGTATTATAGAATATACTAATATTCAAACATTTTTATATATTTTATTTATATTCTTTTTATCTCAATCACTCAAACTGCATGGAATGTACATGTGGCGGGGAAACTATATTCTGATTAGCTTATTAAGTTAAGTATTTTGAATAATTCAGTACTTAGTTTGTCGAAAGGTATTTTTTTTCTGGATTTCGATCTATTGACATTGACAGAGAATAGACGATCGATTATTACTAATCCTTTTTTATGCAATCGCCATGCAGGAGAACACAGCCGGTCAAGACCAGTGCATTCTATGACGCTCAGCCAGGGAGGATGGACACTGCATGCAGGAAATGTGTGTTGTGTTCGTGTTTGTGTGTGGGTTGGGGAGATCGCAAGTGTATGTTTATCTGTTTCTTGAAGAGATCCAGATTGTAGGAAGGAGGAAACACAGACGCTGAAAGAGCATTCCAAAGCTTACCGGTGGCATTAAGGAAGGAACATTAGAAGCTGCCAGTTCTTAGTCGACACACATTAACCGTGTATGGATGTTCGGCAAGTGTAACACGAGTTTGTCGGTTGTGGGTGGGTGCAGGAGGAGTTAGTTCTTTAAGTTCCAAAGAGCAGCCACCGTGGTAATAACGGTAGAAAAGACTAAGTGAACCAATCTTTAGTCTGTGTTCCATTGATTGCAGGTTAGACGTAAGAGTGTCATTGTTTATCAAACGAGTTTCTCTTCCTGTCTACCTCTTGTTTACCATAAAAGCAAAATAAACAAGGTATTTTCGTAAGGAACTTACGATTTTTATATTTCCGGCTTCAAGCAAAGTCAATATTCATTATTTTTCTTTGCGCAAACAGTATAAGCCTCATGTTTCAGATATACTTTGGAGGTGTGAAGTCATTACGCATTCAAAGGATACACGTCAATTCTGAAGGCTATGCGCAACCTTGCGAGGATATTATTCATGTCCCAATACAACCTGGCGCATTGACCAACACTCAACTGCTATACAAAACACCATTCAACAGATTCTCAGGTAATCAGAGTAGATTGGAACAAGCGGACAAGGACTTAATTTAAGCATGACGCTGACAAATTAGAAACTTCCATTTCTTCAAATGATTTAAATGCAAAAACATATCCGTTAGCCTTTGGAGTTAAACAAACCGGTGAAAACATTCATTGACCAGGAAGAAGAAGATGCCATTGTAAAAATATATCAAATATTGATGTCAAACAAATTACAACTACGTTTTTCCCAATGTTAATTTTTATAAAGATTGTTTTTTTTTTTTTTTAAAAATGCATTGTTTGCGAACGGCAATCACTATTTATTAATTTAGTACCGCGATTAATTGGGCTGTTATGGTCAGGGATAATTTTAATTTGTATTTTTTAAAATCACAGGTGATGTGATAGTAGTGCTAAAAGAACGCCCACATCCTTTATTTCGGCGTTCGGAGAGCGGTAGCGACCTTCTGTTTGTACAAACCCTCGATTTGTGCACTGCACTATCAGACTCCATCATCAGCTTGCAGACAATTGATGGGCGATTGCTCCATCTTCGCCTGAAGCATCCCATCAGGTAAATTTTTCACATACAATATTTATAATATTTTATACTGGCAGCCACCAAAGTAAAGTTTGTAATGGGTTTTCATCTGACTCACCAAGCATTTCATCAGGCCCTAAATTTTTTTTTATAATATATTTGTTATAAATATTTTTTTTTTAATAAATTATTATTTTGAGAATCGACTGTGATAAAAATACTGCGCTGCACTTGGGTGACACTAAATTATAGTTTTAATGATAAATAATTTGAAAGCGCAAATAATATTATAAATTTAAAAAGAGTCCCTGTTGAGCTGCAATAGTTAAAAAAAGTTTTTATTTGGATAATATGGTTTTAACATAACAGAAATATTATTCATGGTTTGAGTATGTTTCGTCTATTTAACTAAAATAAATTTAGTGATAGAAAATGAAATTAAAAAAGTTTGGCGGCCCTTCCATAAAGTGATCGTATCAGAATATCTTTATTTTTATTAGTACCATTAATTTAGTGTGGTGATATACACATATAAATAATGGTACCTCGACATACGAGTTTAATTCGTTCCGCAACCTTCTCATATTTCAAATTACTTGTATCTCAAAGTGTCATTAAATAGCTTCGATGCACGACCAGTTGCAAGTTTTTCTAGGTGTTTCTCGCTAAACTGATTGCTCGTATCTCAAATTTGCTTGTATTTCAAAGCAAAAAATCGCTCGCTCGACGGCTCGTTTCTCAAAAAACTCGTATGTTGGGGCACTTGTATGTCAAGGTACCACTGTATACATATTACCGAGTTGTAATACAATAAAATTTTAAAGTATATAACATCACAGCAAAATATTAATTTTCACTGCATATTTTTTAGCCCTGAAAGAACAAATATAATTCACGGAGAAGGTCTTCCAATTATTGATTCACAAAGTAATGCAAAAGGAAATTTAATCATAAGTTTCAAAATCATATTTCCTCTATATTTGTCACCCACAAACGAAAATTGTGTTCGGCAAGCTTTTAAAATGGCCGAAGGGAATGGCATGACATATGAGAAACAATCTACAGAAGACACGGAAGAAATGTGTAATCTTTTTAATAACTTAAATGTTTAATACTTCTTGGTACATATTTTAATTAAATAACAATAAAACATTGTGATAATAATTATATCATACATAATAACTAGTTACTTTAAATATTATACATATTTTTAAAAAAGTAATTTTATATCACACATTACAGTGTAATTCTCTTAATCATGGTAAAGTGAATATTTAAAAATAAAAACTTTTACATTGACAGCAAATTGCAGTTTTGTTTATAAATCTTGTTAAATGAATGCATTAAGCGAATATGAGCCAAGAGGTCTAGTTTATTTGTAAATTTTATTGCACAAACGGGGCACGGTAGATTTACATCTGAAAATAAAGAAACAATCGAATGAATTTTATATATAAAATGACAATGCATTTTCTCATAGACTGATGAATTTTATGACGTGTATATTTTTGATAAATCAACTGGGTTCCTGGTTAGGTAATGGATAAATAAATTTAAATATTCTTATAAGTGAGTAATCAGGGGAAGAATTTATTTTATGTAAAAGCAAACATTCTTTTACAACATAATAAAATTTTAATCTCACTATTTCCTTTTAGGGAAATTTAATAAAGATGTGTGATTTATAATAAAGAAGTTCACAACTGAAAAATAGAAAGATCAATAATAAAAGTCTGGTATATTTGTTAAATAGTCATTGGGATGTAGGCCTGGTTGTCTTATGTTTTGAAAATGAGAGTGATTTTTCGTCTTTAACAGCAAATTTTTGATTCAGGCATGGCCTACGATCATTGTGTTCTTCAGGATTATTAATTTAAAAAGTAATCAACTTAAAAACACACAGTTTAATTATACTAAGTCATCAGTATTATTTATATAATAAATCATCACTGGTTAGATAAGGTTAGGGGTCGGCAGTTTGTCAGGTGAGAAGAGCCAGATTATTGTAGAAACAGAATAAGAATAGTACCAAAGAGTAGCATGTGGCTTAAGAGTCGCTCCTGCCGACCTCTGGGTTAAGTTATTACGATCCAATTGTAATTAATAAATGTATTAGATAAAAAGAAAAAAACACAGTTCAACATGGGATTCTGACCCTTGCATTTAAAAACTGTCCGTGCATATTTAAATATTGACCAAAGGGGATTCAAATGCAGATCAGTAAAAAATATGAATTAGTACTTTGTATTTATTATTTGCAGTATAAATGCATCAAATCTAATGTTTTAACTGTTGCAAAATAGTCAATGAATAGCATCTTATATTTCCCTGCAACTCATTTCCATGTGCTCAGTCGCTCGTCTTACTTGCACTCGTTTGCATTTTTTGCTAACAATGACCCAGTAACAGATATTAGTAAATGCACGAAAACGACATGGCATGCATCGTGATATAAGTATTAGTTAAATGACGTACATTAGCAGAAATTGTATTTAATGAATATTGATGTGGCCATTGAAAGATCATAAATTAAGATAAAAGTTGAATTGTTAAAATGTTAACTTCATTAATAAATTATTAACATATTACCATTTGTTCCCCCCCCCTACTGGTCAGAGTGATAAAACTCTAAAACAAAAATATATAATGTATTGAATGTACATAAAACTTTACTAACCTGAAAAAATAGTACTTGGATCTCCGGTGTCATAAGCTGAGGGGCTCGGGTTGTCAATATTATCAATGAATAACTTCACGGGAACAAAGTCAGATTGAGATGCTAAGATTTCTTCTTCTCCATCATTAATTTCTTTTTTCAGCTACAATAAAAAAATAATTTTGGAAATATGAATCTAGTGTAAAATATTCTTCAGTCTATCAGATAAACTATCTTATCACACTCATTACAAATACATTCAGTATAATATAAATTAAAAATAATTACCTCTACATTTACTAGACTATTTGATGCGGTGGCATCATTTAAGCGGTATGTTTCTTTTTCAAGAATTGGAACTTCAGGAAGAATACTGTGGACCTGTGTTCCGTCACCAGATGGTCCTATTATCCCACTATTAAGTGGCCTTGGAAACTCAATATCGATGCCGTGCATCAATGTTTCCACCTTTACAATATTAATATTCGCCATTGGATCAGATTGAATGTCCGAAGTTGACGGTATCCCTGGTGAAGATTTCTGCTTTTTAAATTGATTACAACATTTTATGGCTTCCTTGACCACAGTTCTTATTGATGGTGCAGCAGGAATATCTCTTAAGTAGCTGTCATTGTTATTTGTTATTTCTTCTGCGGTCTCTGCCACATTGATCCTCCTCTTTTTCTTAGTTGATGATTGAGGTATTGTTTGATCTTCCTGCAAGTTGTGAAAAAAAGAGTGATTTCCAATATGTCAAAATACTTCTAATAATGCAGGATGCTAATTTAAAATATATAAATACATTATTTAACTATATCACAATGGATTTAACCATTTTAATATCCATAAACACATTTTTTATAAGATGTTAATTTTGTTGCCATGTCCTTGCCCAGGACATCCTTCAGGATGTCAGTCCACCTCCACCTACCTGCAGGATTTGTTCTGTGAGACCTTGCACCTCCAGCAGGCGTGCTGTCTGCAAGAAGCCGGGCAGCTCAGCTTGTGACACCAGCACCTCTCCCCGGTACAAGTAAGCCAGCAAGCGGGCCATGTCTGAGCCCAGCACACCCTTCAGGATCATTATGGGGTGGGGACATGGGTTCTCCTATAATAATAAATTTCAACAATTACATAAATATAATAAAAAAAAGAGTTACCTACCAGTATAGCCACATTATCTTTTTGTGGATTGCTGTTATGTAAAAATTACTTTTTGCCTGAAGACAGAAAAATATTTAAATGTTACGGCGTAGCGCGTAAGCACTAGCTATAATTACTTGACTTATTAGGTATAAATAATTTTCTAAAATAATGCAAGCACTAATATAAGTATAAGATGATAGTATGTAGAAATAATGTTTGTAAATTACAATGTAAAATCAAAAATACACCATTATTACCAAGGCAACTGAATTGCTCATGGATCAAATATCATATGTACACAACATAGGTACAAATTATGTTGTAGAATGGGCCATTACTAATGCTCTTAAACAGGAAGCTGTCATCTGGACTTGAAGTTGAAGTTATATAAACAATGTTAAAACTAGAATAAATTGTTTGAATTGCTACATACGTTGGCCTCACACCCTAGTAAAAAAAGCCTAATCCAAATATGAAAGTGATGAAACTTTTGTAATTAATAAAATGTTATAAACCGTAAATAAAAAAATATATAAATAATTAAAATATTGTAACCCAATACAAAAAGTGAACAAACCCAGTAAAACAATATTTTATAGGAAGAAAAACCCTTGCAAACATATTTTTTGACTATAGACACTATATATAAAAATGGAGAAGACACCCGCCTGCCATCACTGCGATGCGGACATCGACGAGCGGGGAGCATACGATATTTGGTTGCGCCGCGTGGAACAAAGAGAGGGAACAGCTCTTGGGCCAGACCAATGACCTTGACACACTGTCTCCGGAAAGGATGGCGGCCAGCATGCTGAGTTCACCAATCAACTGGGACGCCTGGTCGACATTCTTCGGAACAGTGTTACAAAAAAGAAGACGCCGAACGATTAAGGAGGCGTGCTGAACTCTCGCACGTCGACACTAACGGCTAAGCGATACACCAACGTTACAGTCAGGCCAATGAAGCCGACCCTGAAGCTAATACCTGACGGCGATACACCGGGGTCGGTAGAGGCACTGGGAGGCAATTTTTAGCGGGTATGGTCCTCCCTATGACGAAGAACGAGTCCCGCACAGGCCCATCAGGCGCCGTTCTCAAGGCGCGACGCGTACAGACAAGGTACGGGCGTCCTTTTCAGGGCGTTGTTAGATATCGTGAATAAATCATTTAAAGCCAGTATAATCAAAGAAAAAAAAAAAAAAAAAAGACACTAAATATGGTTTTTTGACCGACCGAAGGGGCAAACCTCTTGCGACCGACGCAGGGTTAGAGATCTCCCATATGAGGTATATGGGAGATCTTTCATGCAAGAATAAGCTTACATTAAGCAAAATATGTCCTGTAGTGTTATTAGTATAATATTTCATTAAGAAATCAGCAATGTTTGTGGATCATCTATCATAATATTATAGAACTAACCCTGATTATGGCTAGAAATGTTACCTTTCTGTGGGTATATATACTGTCACAATTGTATTGAAGAGAAGAAATTAGAAATACAAACAGATATACAACTATAAAAACGTGGCAATCGATATTGTTTTTAAGGAATTCACGAGACTTAAAACGTAGATTGAGTTTTATAGTGGTACAAGTATTTAACCCTTTTGCATCAGTAACCGATATATGCCGTCTAAGATTCCCCTACCGTTGCCATCGGTAGCCGTTTTGCTACTTTCAGTACGCATTGTGACATCTACGGTAGAAAATTGGAACTGCAGTCATTCCCTTTATCAACCTACATGTATTCTTTATAGGAATCTGTAAAGCATGTAAATAAATATCATTATGATTCGTCACAGGAGCGATTTTTCTGTAAACCACATGTGTCAATGCCACCACATGCATGGAGTTATACGCTGTTCATGAGACGTGTTTATGTTCGCGCATTTATTTTATTATTTGCTTTTGTTTTTTCATTTTGTTTTCGTTGTTGAACTTTCTTTTAGTTAATAATTCGTAAATAAATAATAATAACTCGTCAAGTAAGTAAATAATAATAATAACACGTTATTTAATATATATAATAGTTTTTTATGCATCATCTGATAGCTAAAGGATACAAAAACCAATGTGATATATGAAAATAAGTCAGTACATTAATGCTTCAAATATTAGTTTTAAGCAAAAAAATGTTTTGAAAAATTCACGCCTTATTGACAGAATAATTTGTATTCCACCGAGCCGTAATGAAAAGGTTAAATCATGGTTAGGCATGATAAACTTTTTCAAGAAAGCATTTAATCACCGTCAATCAGAATCTGACGCTTCTATCAACACAACTCTCACCTTAAAGACATTTCTGAAGTACGGGCTGCATGCTGACAGAATGACTTTGTGTGCCTTGAGAGTTTTTCCCTCGCAGATGATGGTCACGTCTACCAGGTCCTCGGAGCTCCACAGGGAGTCCAGGCCATTCACAAACCTCCAACCAAAATCCTGGCACTTCACACAAAGCTTCTCCATGAATACAATTTTAAATTCAATGTTATATGACTTCTAATATATGTTTTGGTTCTCTTAATAACTATAATTAGAAAGTCGATGTATTACACATAGCCTTATTTTCTTTACAACAACACAAACAATAGACTATAAACATAATTTTCGTAAGCATAAGTGTGACAGCTGGCTCTAGTCATAAAGCGTAGACAAACGATCGTAAGCCCGGGTGTGCAGAGGTTTTTGTCGTGATTTATAAAAAAAAAAAAATGTGTTGGCGTTCGGTTCAAGACTGCGATATCCAAAAATACTAAATTTTAAAATATGTTAAGTTATACAATTTATTGCGTTTATAATTTTTTAAGCACGTCTTTAATTCAATTTGTAAAAACTGCACTTCAACACGCCAAATTCACAAATTACAATAAAGAAATATATATAATGTTGTAATTATTATTTTTGAATTATTTTTACTAGGTTGAAAAAGGGCCACTTTTTGTGGTTGGTTTTTGTTTCATGATAATACAATGTCATTTGTATTTTATATACGACATTAATGAAAACGCCGATCAATCGGTGCTGTGGTTCTATTCATATAGCGTTGGTACGCCAATTGATCGGCGCTCTGAGACCAAAACATCCTTATAAATATTATAAAATAAATATTTTTACATTATCACCTAGTATAGTTACATATTCTATGCCTACTCACCACTGACGTTAATGTGCTTTGATGGTTAGCCGTACAAATAAAAAAATGTAAAATTTGGATCGAGAGTATTGCATACTCTGTCATACTTTGTTATTGTTCATTTATAAGATTACTCTTAGTTTACGCAAAATAATATTTACAGCTAGAGCGAGTCGTTGATTGATAATTTTGTTTTACTCTTCAGCGTTATTCGCCATGTTTACATATTATTTATAATCGAGTTCATTCCAGAGTGAGACATATGTACTGGGCGGCCATATTTGTTTTGCTCTTTATTATGAAAGTTTCTATTTTATTTTTATTTTGATTGTTTCCTTTTGATTTAAATAAAGAATAATTTCCACGGTTGTATAATGACGGATCAGTTTTGCTTGAAATGGACCGATTTTCATTCTTGCATCGTGAACGCATTGGACTCCCTCAAATGTTCAGAGGATCTCGTTGATGTGACATTAACCTGCGAGGGGCAAAACATAAAAGCCCACAAAGTCATCCTATCAGCCTGTAGCCCGTACTTCAGAGGAGTTTTCAAGGTGACACATCCCACTTGTTTACTGTAATCCTGTCATTGTACTTGCCAATCCACATTGGAGCCATTTTTGATCATCGGTACTGTGTTAAGACCACTGAATGTTCTGTACCATCAGTAATGCATTTCAGGAATAGCATTATCATTGACAGAAGCATGTCAATCTTTTGTGGACTTACTGTTACTTTCTCCCAAGATGCAGCAGTCTACTTACTACATCGCCGTTTGACCATCGTCATAACTTCCTGTCATTCATCATTATTGGATCTTTTCATAATACAATTCGACGTTGGAATATGAAATTTTGCACACTTATTCTATGACGAACCTTGTTTCTTTTATAACTTTTGGGGTAAACATTCATTATATTCCAAATTGATTTGGTTTCCGCGTTGGATGTGTACTCTAGCACCAGGCCATGAATAACACCTCGGTGTTGGTGTACCCTGGAAAATTTGATCAGATTGGTTTGAGTAACTTGGATTATATCTATTCATCATAAAAAAGAGCAGTGCGTTTGATAAACAATAGCACACTAACGTTTGATCTCCGATCTATGGAACAACGTCCTTTCTACACACAGTGTCCAACAGGTTAAATGTGATTTATTTTCGTAAAACTGTCTACTTGTGCTCAACTTGTGAGTGTTTATATATTTTAAAAAATAACTACTTATATAATGAGCTGTGGTCTAATATGATGTTGGCAAAAGTGAATCAACAGAACCGCATATAGCTGACGTATATGTAGTGGGAAACATAATATAATAAGCTACTAAAACATATTCTACCAAGTATTGGTATTATTATCCTTGTATGTCTTCTTCCTGTTCCTACATTGTGGTTGTTATTTTAAAAGAGTTTTGTTTTACCTGTTGATAATTTTACCTCAGCAGTTCACTTTAGTTAATTGATTTTATTTGATTGCTTGAAGGAAAATCCATGTCGCCACCCGATCATCATCCTGAAAGGTGTGCTGGCCGCCGACATTGTGCGGCTGTTGGCCTACATGTACCAGGGGGAGGTGCAGGTGCAGGAGGCCGAGCTGCCGTCCTTCCTGCAGACGGCAGAGCTGCTCCAGGTCAAGGGGCTCACCAGCTTGGTGCCGCAGGTCTCTTTATAGTGTATATTTAACAATACTCATTATAACATATATAGGTAAATTAGATAACTATTATTCTTTCATTTGAACCATTTTAATACAATAACAATGAAAGTATCACAACACCTTATATTCATTTATACAAAACAAAAAAATATTCACCATAATTTGTAATATATATTACCTTTTTCAATTGCCCTGGGGCCGCCGACCCTTAAAGGTTGGGAATTTATGCTTTAATGTATTCAAGTATATTTATAAACATCACAGATATTGTAGAATAAGACTGATCCTTCACCCTGACTCTGAGAAAACTCCTTACTTCGGTTTTCTTCCACAAATATATCACACTCCTCTAATATTACTGCCACACTTCAGCATTAAATGTTTATAACTTGTGTTTGTTTTAGATTAATAAACATGCACAAAATACCTCCCCCGCATCAGTGTTGTCGCTTCACTCCAAGAAAATAAGTTCCCAATTAATGTTGAACTCCAAAAAGTGTACGTGCAATAAAAGTTCTTCGAAAGAAGCGGTCGCCCCGTCATCCATTAAACCTCCAGGAGGTCCAAACAAACGTAGAAGGAACAGCACAACGGACAAAGTTACTGAAACATCGATGTCTGATCATCCCAAGAAACCAAAAGTGGCCAAGGATAGGCATCCAGTAATCCCTAAAACCACTGACTCCGCTTTGTATACAATTGATGCTGCTAAATTAGATACAAGGGTAAATGATCCCTTGAGTATTTCCACTCATTCAGAGGCCGACAAGCAGCAAGAAGAAAATTCAGATGTTGCTTCAGAAAATTGTCACATCTTGGCTAATGTGCAGGTAATCATTGTTTTAATTGGTATTATAATAATAAATCTGTATATCTATATATATATATCATATTATTGAGATTAATAATTCTTTAACTTCATTTACACATTACCAAAAGTACTGGAGGACTCTGCGAAATGCCTTATGGTCACAGGTTCGATTAAAGGAAAATCCTGAACTATCTCCTTCTCGTGGTGGGTGGTGGGTGAGCGACATTAGTCGGCCAATATAGGCATGGACCGAATAAGATAACACCCAGCTAACCTCATCAGGTCAAGCTGGTTAGGGCACTCTATTGTCCTGGAAGTAGTAAATGCTCTCCAAAGGCGGATGAACCTTTATGGTCAACGGCATTAGGATGTGGAAATGAAGGGGAAAATACCATATTAAAGGTCTAAAAGACATCCCTAGTATCAGCAAAAATGATTGCATCATCGTTGCAGATCGAGATGCAAGATTTTGTTGCTGCAAACCAATCCACCCGATTGATACTACGAAGAAGACATTACTCACTAGCTTTGCCGGCGGTCATAGCTCAATGGTAAAGCATTTGCTTTGCGAGCCAAAGGTCGTGGGTTCGATCCCCGATGGAGATTAAAAAAAAAAAAATATATGATTTTAATCGATTTCTGAGCTCTAAAATACCCCGGTTGGTGTGAATTTGATCCATCACCCGTAAAATGTCAGTCGTAGCCTATCAATTAAAATTGGTGGTAGACGAAAGTCCTGAAGACCACCCATTCATAGTAGATTCCTGTAATAATAAAGGATGAGTGAATTTTGTTGCTGGCAAACCAACATGCCACCCAATGATTGATACTACAGATGAGACTTCAAAAAATTACTATCAGAAAGAAAAAAAAAAAAGAAAATGGAGAACAAATTTTTTTTTTTTAAATAAGTTATGTTCATGTTTTATGACATGGAAATATATAAATGATGTAAATTGGTTCATTTTGTAGGTGAAACATGAAATTGAAGAAGAAATGTCCGAGAATGATCCAAATGAAGAAATTGAACAGACGGCCTCTGAGCAAGACTCTGGTGGAGGATCTCCTCCGTCCATGTTTTATGAGAACAGCATGTTGGCTAGATCTCTTATGTCAGGTTGGTAATATTAAATTATTTTACCCATATCGGTACCAGAATTTGATGGACTGATATTTTCAAAAAAAAAAAACTAACCATACATTAAATATACAAGGGTTATCCCGTAAAATAAGGTTCCCAGTGATAACCCTCGTATACTTAATATATGTATTTTTTAATATTATTCTTGTAATTAGCATGATATGACATGTTGATTACAACACATTCTTCAACATTTTTATTCTTTCGAATATTGATTACGGTTGAGGGATCATCATAAGGGTGCGATGTGATTGATGACATAAAATGAAAGTTTTTTATATAGTATATAGTTAAAAATATATATTTTTTAGGCATTCAATCATTAAAAAATGAGAGCTCATTAAATACAACATCACTATCCAAAACAAAGTTTGGGAATCAGTCATCATTGAGCGGCGGAGGAGTTGTTCCCGAGGTCACTTTGACTCCAATACATTCTGAAGAGACTCAAATTAAATCTGAGAGATTATCTCCGCATCCGGACGCTGCAGAATTGGAGCCGGAAGTCCTCATTTCCGAACAAGTGGAATCTCAGAAAGCCGGGCGATCTCCCGTCAACGCTTCCTGCAAAACAGGGCAAGCAGCCCGGCCCGGAGAGTCGCCGGCCGCCTCCACTTCCCTGGGGAACTTTGTGCAATCCAACCATGCGGCTATTTGTGGCGATTGTCCTCACTGCGGCACCAAGTACTCCAACCAGTCTGCCCTCAAGTACCACGTGCGGCTGATGCACTCCGACCTGACCAACAGGCTGTGCTGCTACTTGTGCCCGCGCTCCTTCACCATGCGCGACACCTTCAAGGAACACATGTGGACTTCTCACGGACAGAGAAACTGACTGCTTCCTATTGAATAACATCTAGTGCCTTAAATTATGGACGCCTGTTGACATTTTCGTCCTTGCGGTATGCAAATTATTTATATCAATATTTTATACTTATATAATAGTATAAATAGTCTTTATTGAGATTTATTATTATCAAATATGACGATATATACATATCGGAATCATAAAATTATTTTAATAATAACAAAATTAAATTTTTAATCCGTTGACGTGTTTTGTTATACCGGCATATTGCTCATCCCTAGTTCACTATCACAGTGGTAACCTTTTATTGCTCCCTTGTCAAGTCAAGTCTAGACATAATACATTATAATGCATTATTTTGCTGAGCAGAAGAATTATTTCTCATCATTTTATAGAAATGGTAGCAGAAAATACATAAATATTATACATTCTATAACATATCCAATTATTTTAGGGGTGATTGAAAAAGACTGGGAAAGAGTTTAAATAATTTCAATAAAAATATTGTACATATATTTTTTGATTTCTAACTGTTCCTTTCAATTAATTTTCATAAATATTTTTATTCCTTTTCTTAAAATATTTCGTTATTATGTCTAATACTGTTTTCTTAAGCATGAATAAAAATCCAAGTAATTTATTTCTAGTAAATTTATAGCAAGCTTGATTTATTATCCTTTAGTTTTTCTTAATTATTTTATTTTTAATTAAAGATTTATTCCATATATCTTCAGCCGTGTCTAGAATCCAAAATGAATATAAACTTTATGGAATTTTAACGTAATTATGAATCTTTTTCAGAGCTTCATCAATCAGTGCTTTTTAATTAGATTTAAAATTCCTTAAGGCAAATATAAGGTTATATGTAAATCTAGCCTATGGAGAAATAATATTTAAACATTGATAATTATGAACTGGTGAAGTACCACTATTAATGAAATTGTATTTCTTGTATTAATTTTAAAAAAACTTTATTTATTGGGAGTCTATTCAAAATTAAAATATATTAGATGTACTTAATTTTACTTTAATCCTCATTTAATGATTAACATTTACGTTATACTTTTTTTTATGATAAGTTTTATTTTTATTTATTTGTTTTTTTTATTTTAAGGTACTTTTGCCATGAAAATATCTTTAATGGGATAATTATTAATGTAAGATAATAAAAAAAAAATATAAATACAATAAAAAACAGATTATTACAACTAACTTTACAAAAACATGTAAAAATATATTCCATATTTTATAAAGATGTTAAAATATTATTGCATAAAAGGAAAAGATTATTATTTAACACATTTGCTAAAGAAAACTAAGTACAGAATGCTTCTAATATATATATTTTACATCCATCAAATATAATCAAGAATAATGGCGAGTAAGTATGAAATTTTAAAATTATATATCTCTTAAATATCAGAGGTTGTCCTTATCATTAAGTAGTATTTTTGCTCCTTGAAGTATGTTTTATGCTCTACTTTTGGGTGTATTTTTGTTTTTATACAATGAATTGCATATTTAGTAATTTAAAAATTTAAACATTAATGAAATAAATATTTATAACTATTTCCAAAATTTTCTTTGATGTTTTGACATAGGCATGAAGCTATTACGAAATTTATAAAAAAAAACATTTCAAATAAAGTTGTAGGATTATTTTAAATATTTATATCATTTACATTTAACATTAAAAGCTTAATAATACAGGGTCTGCCAAATAACTTTTTTTTTTTTGAAAAACATTGCAAAACATCGAGTGTAGCTTCGGCTGTGTGGCACGTAGCGCCGTCCTGTTGAAACCAAATGTTGCCAATATCCTCCTCTTCAATTTTTGTGAACGAAAATGGCCCGATAACGATCGCCATTGACTGTAACGGCCACTCCTTGCTCATTTTCGAAGAAAAATGGCCTGATTTTCAAAGTAATGTCGGAATATTTCCCAGCGTTGTTCAAGCGTATACACAACCATATTCATTCAGCGGAAGGATAAAACTAATTATCTGTCAAATCAGTCATGAGCTAAGTGTTACCATTCACGAAATAAGCACTAGTTGAAAAAAAAACGTTAGATGGCGGCCAATAGCATGATTTTCAAAGTAATGTCGCAATATTTCCCAGCGTTGTTCAAGCGTATACACAACCATATTCGTTTAGCGGAAGGATAAAACTAATTATCTGTCAAATCAGACATGAGCTAAGTGTTACCATTCACGAAATAAACACTAGTTGAAAAAAAAACGTTAGATGGCGGACCCTACACAAAATACTTGCTACAAAATAAACATAAGTATAAAATTATTATTTTTTGCTACACATTGATCATTTTAAACTTCTGATGCGGCCCGCCATTCGAAAAGTTTGTCTAGGCTTGACATCTTGCAGGGTAGTGTATTAAGGGGGGCAACCACTTTAGACTGTTCAAAATATATATTTTTCGTTACTTGAAAAATCTCTTTGAAGTAGGAATTGCTTATGAGAGTACAATATATACTTTATTAATAATTTTACTTTTTAGTATTCACTATATATTTTTTAAATGTATTTTTCTCAAAACAACATTTTTCCAGTCGGCGTGTAGAGTTATGCAAAAAATATTTTTTAATTGCTCTTTAATAAATTACCTATTAGTTGAATCCAAGGCTTATGATATTTTTTAAAGGAAAAAATAGAAAAAAAGTTACTTCATTTCAAATGTCTCTAAAATATTAATTTGTCCATGTTTGTTATTGAACCTTAGGTTGAAATAATAACTTTATTGCTTTACATTGTAAGTAAACTTTTTATAATGCTTCAAGAAAAAAATTACGACCCTTATCGTCCACGCCAACTGTACACTCAAATTTCAGAATACAATCTGTGTCAGCTTATAACTATGACAATATCTGAGAAAACTTTAATATTTGATTATGTATTTCATAATATATATAAAAAGACCTCCAAGACCCAATCACTGTTCATCATACCTTCTTTACCAAAAAAAAAACTTCAAAAAGGTTGAAAAACAGCCTCTTGAAGTGGTTGCATCCCTTAACAATCCTTTCAATTAATATATTACTCTCAACATCTAATTAAACAACATCTTATTTATACAAAATAAAAAGTTCTTACAAATAATATTAATGATGGATGTACTAGTGCCTTTTATAGTAAATATAACTTTTAGAGCTACAAAATATATTTACCTCCATAATGCTATTAAATAAATAGTCAGAAATCTTGCACCAGTTGTAATATTAATAATCTGAATGTTGTTAAAAATTATATACGTAAAGTATATTATACAAAAAATTGCAAGCAAGGTTTTTTTTTTTTAAATATGTTTGGACTGAATTGTAACCTGTTGCATTGTGACTGAAGAAAATTGAGAAAGTGATTATTCGCCATCTTTTTATACTAATGTATTTATTAATATAGGTAGGAAGTAGTTATAAATTTACAGTTAATTTATTTTACATATTTTTCACAACTTTTTCATCGTTTATTATTTATTTAGAATAATAATAAATCGTGTCATTTTATTTCCATACCGCTCCCTAGTTGAAATATACGGTTGTCACAAATTAGCAGCCGCCATGGTCTTTGCCTTAAACCGTGTCAGCTCTGCCTCAGACGAGAAACATATTGCAGCCAAGTCCTCTTCTGTGTCTTGATCTACTGTATAATGAAAGGCTGCCGTGTCCGCTCCCTAACCTTGTTTTTGCTGCACATAATCAAATTGATAAAAAACATGTTTTTTAGAAGGGAATATAATCTTATGTTTAAAGAATGCCTTCTTAAATACAATCACATATTCTTTATATTATATAATAATCAGTACCTATATTTCTCAAGTGCCTTCACATGTATCCATTTTGTAAAACATTTTTAAGTCAACATGACATTTAATTGTTCATATGTCATTCAAATCAAACATTGTACCTATTTAATATGCCTGGTATGGTGAAAAAATTAATTTATTTTTATATAGCATATTTATATATGTTCTTTACATGTTGTTATATAGTAACTAACGTAGTTGTTATAATAACGACACCGCATTTAATTGGAGTCTAAAAAAGAGACTGTCGGCTATAATTGTCTAACTTTGGCTTTGTAGAGTGTCATTTTTATCACACTTAAGGCGAGGAATGCTTCCTGCTGCAGCTCACTGGACCATCTCTGGTTGATCAGCTGTTGTCGCATGTGCTTATTTCTTTCTGAAGTTTGATAAGCCTCACCCTATCTCATCAACACACACTTGTTTTAATATATATACTCTTACTTATACTTGTTTTAATATAGTTTTCTGATGTGCAATGAATTAATACAATTTAAATTATGTCCTTGAGATATGATTATTCTAAAGAAATATACTTTATTAAAACCTTTGAACATTATTGCAGTTATTCAAAACCAGTCACTAAAAATCTTCTTGCACATGATGGCATGAAGGCTTCAAACGGCATGTCAAAAGTAATTATAATAACTACAGTATAAGATTTATTATTACTGCTGCTTAATTTAATTTGTTGATATGAACATTATTTAATTATACTTTAATCTCACAATTTTCCTTTCATATTTTTTAAATTATTTAGTCATTATGTTAGTTGTAAAATATTTTAAAGCACAACTGAAAATTAAATTCATAATATATTATAGACATTTCTATTAAATTGTCCTGTGGATAGTTTTTTATAAGCTTTTAATTATACTTGCTTTGTTAGACTCGGTGACTCTTTCTGTCTGAGACTAGTTGGATGTTTTTTAGTATTTCATATTATATTATTACAATGGAGAAAACAAAATTAAATTCCCGGAATAAAAAGCATAAAATAAATCATTATAAAAAATATTTCTAAAGAATATGCTTCTACTGTGATGTACCAAAAAGAAAAAAAAAACATCTGATGTAATCATATTACTAAAAGTAAAAATCGGCGCTAAATATGATAAGGACAATTTAATTTTATATTGAAATTCAAGTTTTAGATAAAAAAATACTGTTTCTCTTATTGTCATCTTATTAAAGGCATTTTTCTAGTATTATTTCTTTATGATAATCTATTTTTGTATTCATTTTATTGATCTGCAAAATGTTTTTATTACTTTCTATTAAATTACTATTACTTTTTATTAAAAAAATGTTGTGAAATGATAAATTGAGAAGATGGAGAAGATGGAGAAGATGGAGAAGATGGACTGCTTGGATTGTAATGATCCATTCCTTTCCGATGAATGTTAATTCTGAGAAAACTTATTAAACTTAATTAAAATATGAAATAAAGTGCTTTTATGTAATTCTTTATGAGCTTTTTGGCTGATCTGTAATTTTATTATAAAATGTTATAATCATAATATATGTTACATTATAATAATATTAAATATAATTAATATTATTATAATTAAGTGGTGGCTGGTGATTTCAAATTATAGTATTTATAATTGTCTATGTGTTAGAAAAACTCCTATGAATTAACTCCTATAAATGGTTCTAATGTATTTTTTTTAAATACAAATATTTAGTTTAACAATCATATATTGGTTAAGATTTATTAATTTCACTGTTAAATAAAAAATATATTATGGAGATAAGTATAATTGTCAAAGTAATAGACAAGCTGCCACTGTTAAAGATTAAACTATTGTTAGATTATTTTGTTATATTAGTGTTAAGATTTAAAATGTTTTTATCACAAGTTAATTTTCTCAAATATTTTGTTTTTGTTTGAATCGTACAAATTTTATATAGTTAAATATGCATAGTGGTATTTAAATGATGAAAAAATTATATGTACCTTTTGCTTACTATGAAATGTAACTTTTGTATAAATTATTATAATCGGAAAATAAATAAAAATAAAATTTATTGCAATATTTTGCAAAATAAAGTGAATAGTCAGAAAAATAAATTGTTTTTTTCATTAAGTAATACAATTATAAACATATGAATTTATATTTATATATATGTGCCCATAATTATGAAAGTTGTGTAAGTCATGTTTCATTGGTTCTGAGATATTTAAAGGTTTGTGTTTTGATGTTGGTTGAAAACCAATGAAAGTGACAACTTCATGTTGTGTAAAATTATATATATATATATTTTAAATTAATGTTGGATGAAGATTATACTGATTCACAATAATGTGAACTGAAATAAATTAATAACTCACTTTTTACAATTTCTTGACTTATGCCACTTTCATAATTATGAGCACATATATGTATTTATGAATATATATACAGTGAGGCCCCGCTTAATGTTGTCTCTGTTTGTGCTGTTTCGGTTTAGCGCTCTTTTATTTCAACCAGGGGTTATTCCCCGAAATTGGGCATAAATAGTGGAAAAAATAGTGGAATTAGCGAAACAAACCGGTTTAGATGATGTAAATGTGGAAGACATCTTTCTAAATTATGAGCTCAAGGAATTAACTGAGCATGAAGAAAACAAAATATTGATATTTGTGATTTCGAAGAAGAGCAAAAAGAACTTGGCGTTTGTAAAAAAGAGTTTAACCACTATAACTGAAATTATGGACCAATTTGTTGAAAATTATCCAAATTTTAAAAACAACTTCTAACGGAACGCAAAAGGAAAACGCAAACTACATTGGAAACAGAATATACTGAATGATCTAGACTGTATTTGACTAAGAATTGTATTTGTTTTTTTAAGTATATTCGTTTATATTGTTTTTATTTTTGTAAGAAATAAATGTTTGGTTTTATTTTTATAAAAAAAAACATAACTGTTAAATTTTAATACCTAACTCCATTATTTACATGTTAAGATAGCCTCGTTTAGCGCTGTTTCGCATTACGCTCTACCTTGATGGAACGTATCCCCGCGTTAAGCGGGGCCTTACTATATATATATATATATTTAAACAAATATTATGTTTATTTATTAGAGATATAGAGGTCATTTGAGCATCTTCACATATTTCACATATTCTAGTATTGTATCAAATTTAATTGAATTTGCCATACATAAATATTGAATATTAAGTGAACATTATTTTTGGTTATTGTTAAATAATACGTAGGATGATGCGGCACGTGATAATGGACAGTCATAAATGTTTTCAGATATATTCATTGAGAACAGAAATATTTGCTTTTGAATAATGAAGCCAGATTCAAAACCCTACCTAAATATATTTCCAAGAATTTCATAACACATAATTGTTTTCATTTTGGAAAGGACCGCCGGAAGTAAAAAAGATGTTTAGTAGTTGAGTGTGATTAATTATTGCAAGTGTATTTTAGAGTTTAGTATTGTACTATTACCATATAGAAAACATAATAAAGTATTCCAATCGCCACCACTAAAGAAAGACAAAACCGCTCATTGTGTGTAATCAAATGTACAATATTTTACTGTCCATGTAACAATTTTGTGTATGATTAATATTGGAGGGTACATGAGCATGGTTTTTTTGAACATGAATTTAGTTTTTTTCTGTATTTGGTTTCATTTATGTTAATATAAAAAATATATATGGCACTGGTGGCTGTAAAATAATATGGTCATTTACAAAGACAGCTATTTGATTC
The DNA here is from genome assembly GCA_022606575.1 of Glossosoma conforme. Classification (NCBI taxonomy): domain Eukaryota; kingdom Metazoa; phylum Arthropoda; class Insecta; order Trichoptera; family Glossosomatidae; genus Glossosoma; species Glossosoma conforme. Next base: position 56,313 of record JAGTXR010000327.1, read on the forward strand.
GTTATATTTTTTTCATAAAATTATATTTTTTATAAATTAATTAAATTCATAATTAATATTCATTGTGCAATAAAATTGTGTTACTTACGTAAGGGGGTCGCGACTTCCAGACGACTGTCTATGCATTTTATTAGCTTTTTTATTTTGACTGTTAGTTTTTGTCTATGGATGTAGCGTTCGTGAGAAGCGTCTAATCCGATTTGGCAGTGATCAATCATTTTTTATGTAGATCTAAAATATAAAGGTATTTGCTTATTTTTATGACTCAGATACCCAAAGTTTTAAAATATGTATATATATATATCACTGAATTTTTAAATTAATATTTTGATGTCTCATAGTTTTTATTTGATGTAGCAAAGAACATTGAGGTTATGTTTTTATTTTTCATGACACATAATGTTTTGAACCAAATGTAATCAGCAAGTCAACCATCCTCCGGCTGCATCACATCTGATTTACATATTTACTTGATATTTTCAGATTTATGATCAGAATATACAAGAGATGGAAGTTCCTAACCTAAGTGCAAAGCCTATTGATGATAACATTACTAGTGGTAGTAAAGTATTCAAATCCATCAGCGCTGAGATAAATGATATTCCTACAGACTTCGCTTGGGCAAAATTCACCAACTCTACTTTTTTGATGGTCACTCAATATGGAAAAATTGCAACATTAATAAAATCTCAAACTGATGAAATCTGTTCTCCCGACGGAGTAAAGGATTCCACATTTGACTGTAAAGTTCTACTGGGAGCTGACGAGGCAGAGAACCAGCTGCACGCAAGATTTCTATCCTCGCAATTAAATATTAACAATCTTTATTTGTTTTGTGACTTAAAAAATAAGAGCGTCGAGACATTGAGAGCTATAAAAGACATTTGTGCTGAAGTTATTGCACAATAGCATTTATCATCAAAGAAGATGGCCCTGCAAGTAAGTAGTGCCATGAAAATATCACCGAGTCTATACGGGCAACTTGTCATCGGTCCACCGGGATCTGGTAAAACCACATATTGTTGGAAAATGGCAGAACATTTGGTAAAAATAAATAGAAAGATTATATTAATCAATCTAGATCCTGCTAATGACTCCCTACCTTATAAACCCGATATCGACATAACAGACTTGATCAAACTTGAAGACGTCATGGATAGTTTATCTTTGGGACCAAATGCTGGTTTAATGTATTGCATTGAATATCTGGAAACTAATTATGACTGGCTTCAAGAAAAAATTTTAGCTCACGGGGAAAAATGTTATTTTCTTTTTGACATTCCTGGACAAGTGGAGCTTTACAGTCACCACAGTAGTCTGGGCAAAATCTTTACATGGCTCGGGATAAAAACTCAAATTCATCTTTGCACAGTTCATCTGGTTGACTCTCACCATTGTTCAGATGCAGGGAAGTTCATTTCCTCACTAGTGTTGTCTCTTAGTGCGATGCTGAGAATAGGTCTTCCCCATATAAACGTGTTGACAAAAATTGATTTACTGCAGAAGCACACTGATAAACTACAGTTTGGCCTAGACTACTACAGTGAAGTTCTCGATTTAAATTACTTACTAGAAACTCTGGATAGCGATACCATCACTTCGAAGCATAAAAAATTGAATGCCGCTTTGATATCCCTTATTGAAGATTACAGCTTGGTTTCTTTTCTTTTACTTGACATTTATACAGAAAGTAGTATTGAAAGAGTTAGCAATTCAGCAGATAAAATTAACGGTTATGGATTCAGATCAAACGAAAAGAAAACCATTAATTCCATGCTAGCTTGTGCCATGGGGATGCAACATGATAATGATACACAAATCAGCAATTCCTAATAGTTACTGATTAAATATTTTTTATATATTAATAGGTTTTAAGATTAAATTACACTATATATTTTCAACAAAATCAATAGTCAGAATTTAACCACTTCTGTTGTTAACCTCTTGGAAAAAGTTGGTCAAAAAGGCCACCCTTTTTTTCTTGGTTTTTGTCACTCGCGTCCTTCCAATGCGCTCTCTAGACTGATGGGGGGAATGACCCGAGCTGGATTCGGGTAAATCACTATAAACAGTTTTGTGTCCGATGACCCCGAATCCAGTTCGGCAAATTACTGTGTCAGGAAAATACAATACAATTCTGCCCAAATTGTATTCCGGCAAATCACACAAGTAACATATATTTATTATTTGAACAGGTTTTATGAGGTTATTTATGTTAGGTTGAGTTGGGTTAATATAACAATGTAGAACATGTTAAATAATGCAAAATAAGAATAATTTAATTTTATATTCTGACCAACAAAACAGTTAATCGGAAAGGAAAAATACGAGCTATTTTTTAATGATAATGAATAACGGTTGGAAAGTAAAATGTATCCCACCCAACTCACACTCTGCCCCAGTTGCTCTTCCACCTTCCATATCCCCAGCCCACTCTGCTAGTCCACTTCCTTTCTGATGCGTAGCAACGCATCTCAATCAAATATACGGTCATGTGAACATGAAGTGTTATATGAAAGTTGTATCGTAAATGCTTAGCCCGTATGTTTAGAATAGCGGTCTGTCTCACATGTGTTGATGCTCTTTATAATATAGATAAATGTCTATTTATTACATATATAAGTATGGATATAATGTTAATAAATGCTCACATATTGAAACACTTTTTTGCAATTTATACCCTATTCTAAAAATATATTATTTTTTAAATATGTTTATTTTTAAATTGATCCTGCTTGAAGCCTAATTTGTCTCTCTAGCTGAAGTACTGGTAAGGATTGCCAAGTTTTGTTGCCTTGAAAGCGAACAATATAAATTACAATGAAATCCCAATTTTTGCATAATACATTTTTTTGCATGGATCAATCATTTTGGGAGGCACCCATTTGATAAATGTTCAATAATCCCGCATTAACTGTTCCACTATTTACCGTCTAGAATCTAGATATTATGGTTCCATCACAAATATTATCCCGCTTGACCATTATTGTTGCATAATTTTACGTAGTAAAATGACAAAGCTGCAAAGTTTGATACTTGCAATATTGCTAGTTTACGTTCACATGCAACATTTACATTATTGACCTTTGCAAAATCATATTTTTTTCTATTCCAAAGATGAATTTGTAAATTTTAAGGAATCTGTCTTCGTTCAAATTTAAGTAAGCAGTAAGGACTATTTTAAAAAGAATATGTAAACAAATTGGTTGAGCCACTTCTTAGCACAAAATCGTCCAGGCCTCAGAAGTGTTGGGATAGTCATCCAATTTTCTTAAAATATCCCTCGGATACTACAGCGGCCCCCTTTTCAAACACTCAGACTTCTGCTATGGAGGTTGTCAGGAACCACTAGTATGTTCCCAAGGGGGCTTTTAGGTGCAGATAGGACTTTTGTGGTGACCATATGTTCCAGATATGAAACAGATATTTGAAAGAAGAGATAAGAGGGGCAGGATCCGTCACATGGGTCTTAGTTTGGTTTTATTGCTTGTTAGCTTTCTATTGTTAATGCAAGTCACAAAACATGAATATTTCATATTAATGTAAACATTCACCCTGATATTCGCAAAATATTTTTAACGTTTATTCCAAGGTAATAAATGCATTTAGGGCCGCACCTAAAAGCTTGGCGGGCCACAGGGTTGAGTATGGTTGGTATAACTAATGTAAGCCTTAGAGTCTAAGGCTTAGACTCTTGGGTAGGGTTTCTTGCGACAGTCAAAATTAAATTGTACTTTTTTAAATACATAAAAATTAACAAAAACTTAATTATCAATAATTTTTATTACTGACGATATATTAGGCAATATTAGATGTTACATAACAATTGTCCCACTTCAAGGGCTGATACGATTCAGGGAATAAAAATTATTGACAGAATTATAATGGATTTTATTATTTTCTTTCAAACTTTTCTTATTCAATTTCAGCATCAAAGTGATTGCTGTATTTTGCTGAGAATGTAAATAACTTTTTTTATTCAACAGATGGAGAAAACTAATCAGGAAAAGGAACTTAAAAATCTTAAAGAAATTGAACAAAATTTAAATAGAGTTCTAAAGCAAAAAGAAAGTTTAACAAAAAAGAGATATGTCGACCTGCTGCATGAATATAATGATATTAAAGATGTAGCACAAGCTGTCATGGGTGCTGTGGCAGACATAGAAGGAACAACCGTGCTAGAAATTCACAAAAGATTTGGAATGGAGATGAATAATGGTACTTATTGATGATGATAGGAATAAATGATTGAAACAACCAGTATGGACTTTTTATTTATTGAAGACAAGTACAACTCTTACAATTTCACAATTCATCCAAAATCAGCTTCTATTATCGATCTCTGAAAACTTTTATAACCGTCGATGAGTGAATATTAATGCAACAATATCATTTCTGGATTTAGATATATGTTTCAAAAGCCATAGGTTTTCATAAGTCAGCTACTTCAATTAAACAACTGCTGTTTACGTGACAAATAATCTAATTATACTGAATATTATATTTTGATACAGCAACAAAACTATTATCAGAGTTTTCAAATATTTAAAATGAGCATCTGATATTCTCTAAAGCTATGTTTTATCAATATTATCGGATTTACATAGAAACTGAAACAAATCTTCATGCAATGTTTTGATTTTACAACAACAAGCAAATCTGCCCAGAACTTGCTTCTGAACTCTGGCTGAGCAGCTTTATGGAGCAAACCACCTTCAAGCAAAAGATAAATACAGAACTAACATTAGTTCAACTCTGTGCGAGTTCTATAATAGCAGACAGGAGCCATCGAGTTCCTCTCTGCTTCTACAATAAAATAATCCCATATCTATACCAAAGTTTAGGAAACACATAAATTTGCAATTTAAACTGGTTGGGAGAAGTATTTGAATAATAAGTTTCATAAAATTCTAAGACTATATATTTGTGTTAAGCAAGCAACAATAATTAAGATTAAGATTTTTAAATGGGATGGCAGAGCCATTAATGATGCCTAGTGCTTGGAACGCATAAAAGTAGATTTAAATCATACATTTTGTACGTTTCGTAATATACCAATTTGGTCTAAGACCAAGTAAAACATCCTCTGGAATCTGAACAGTTCCGTCCTTGGCACCTGAGGAGCCGTGGTTGAGTGAGGACAAGTCTCGTGACTTGTTTATTGACATTATTCCATTTTTATGGCGAGTCAGACAATAATAGTTACAGAGTTGGATACTGATATCCAAAGCACTGTTAAAATTAAAAAAACATCGTAAGAATGGCCATAGTATATTTAGTTTCACCGTGAGTATGAACTTTTTACTTGTATTAGTTAACTGTATATGAGAGTTCGATTGCCAGTTTGGTTTTCATTTTTGATGTTAATATTATTTTTTGATAATACCAATAAACTGCAAGTATGTAAATAACTCTTCCTCAAACAATGATGTTGAATATTAAAAACATATTAAGGCAGTGTAAATAAGACACAATCAGCTCAAAACTATAAACCCAAGCTGTAACATCATAAGTTCATGAACTTGTCAAAGCCGATCACATTCATTAGAGGTCGTAAGCTTGGCGCCTAGCACCTTAGCTTTTGCTGTCAAACAGTCAGTTTTTGGACACATTGAATGCATCTATCTTTTCCATCTCCTCAATCAGTTTATTCATACTTAATTTAGGTATAACAATATAACAAATATACAAAAATACAATGTTACCATACTTCCTAATCAAGAAGGTAATCATCCACAATTTTAATGAAAAATAATACTATACCATCTAACAAAATAGCACCTATCAAACTACCTACTCAATGTGGACGATTTACTATGCGTTTAGGACTTATGGTAACTTTCTGTCGAAGTCTAGTTTATATCGACTTAGATCTACAAGCATCCCAGATATATTGGTAACTGACATTAAACAACTTCAGAACGATATCAGTTTCCAAGCCAATAGGAAACTGCGGCAAAGGCACAATATCAGAAATGAGCAACCTCAGATTACAGGCGAGACTAACTAGATATACAGAGAAACCATGTTGGAAGATAATATTTGGGAAAGCACACTATTGTTACTGATAAAAATACACTTTTGTAGTTAACATTTTACCTCCATATGAACAACAAAAATATAGTAAGTTAAGAATGCCAGCATTAAATAAAAAATATTTATCAGTTTTTTTCAGTAAAAATAAAATTAACATGGTTACGTCTGAATAAGTAGGCAACGGTGAACATAACTTGAGGTTGCCCAGCTGCCCTATACATAACATGGGAACAAATGGTAACTAACTATATTATACATTCAAATATACTCTATCATAAAATAAACCATTAATTTCCAAGTTTGTTCTAATACATATTTTTTGAAGAAATAAATAGTCTAGGAACATTTTGAAGGAAAAATAAAATAACAATTAAAATATATGAAACAGATGAACATAATAATTAATGTAATCATTTCCTTTTTTATGATTACGAAATTGTAAGAATATTATTTTGAATTATAAATTTATAATCCAAATTAAAATCCTACTTAGTGAATGATTTTGATAGTTAAACTTCTTAAAAACTATTAAAACCTTGTTTAAAAGCATTTAAAATAATTATATAAAAAAATAGGAAATACATTATCTTTAAAACAATGTATAGACAGTAAGTACCACTGAAATGTTTTGCTTTGTCACCAATTTACCTGGAAATTATCATAGATGGATTAGTTCATATTTACTATTAAAATATCATGTAAATGAAATGTTCACTAATGTAATATGGATATCAATAAAATGTATGATTATTACATACATATAAAATAATTATACATGTAATTGATTTATCAGTCACATACTTGTAAGACTTACTTCAAAGTATCCCATGAAGGATTTCAATTTATAGAAAGATCATTTTATTCTGATCACTTCACTCTTGCTCATAATCACAGGCTTCACGCCCGTATACTCACATCCTAATGCGCTCACAAGGAGTTGTCCTCGCGCTCGGAGATATGTTACACCCATACGAAAAATGTATTGCATTCTGTGATTATTTTTCAATAGTTAATGCATTGGCAACATTTTCCCAACATGAAATCATCAATTATTTAATGAAGAAAAAAATTTGTAATACAATTTTTTAGAGATACTTTAAAAATGAAAATAGTTTTTGATAAAAAAAATAACACTATTATTTTAAATACTTTCTAGTCGAAAAAAATAAATAAGCATTGCATTTAATGTTGAAATTTAACTATTTATTTTTAAACATATTGTTCATACTTCTTTGGTTCAATAATTGTGTAAGAGTTATTTGTGTTGTCGGTATTGATTTTACAGCTTTTAAAAGGTGAATTCCAAAAAGTTCAATACATTATTGTTCATTTGTAAACAAAAAATCATATTTGGTAAACATGATGCGTTAACCTTTCCCATATTTTTGATTATGTCAAATAGAAACACAATTAAAAAATAAATTAATGAACGATACTCCTTTATGAACTAAACCATCCAATGAAAATGTATACAAAAAACATGCAAGCAACTAAATTATATCGGACAAGATAATATATAAATATATATAAATATACATATATATATATATATAATACCACTCTGATCATAAAACTGCTTACATTACTCAATTAAATAGTATCTTATTATTTCTAACAATAGAAGTATAATATATATATATATCACTTTCTGTCACAGTTGTTTATCTCCAATGTTCCCAGCAAACAATGATTACTTGCACGTCGGGATGATTGGAGACTTTCTGGTCAAATTCGGGTTAATGTTGTCTTTGTCTAGTGAGAGATACTGAATACATTTGCATCAGATATAAATCACAACAGCAGTGATCGTGTAATCAGTCTATCTTGTTTAGGAATTAGCCTCAAAAATACAGCTTTAAATTAATAAATGCTCAAGAAATAGATAAAAATAAATAAATAATATTTTTTTAGAATAGACATAATTTAGTAAGAAAATAATTAAATTTATTATAAATAAAAGTTTTTGAGACAATTCCTATATATATGATGTTTAACTAAGCAATCGTATTTAGTCATTCAGCGGCGAATCTCCTCGGGCCTTGTGGTCTCCGTTGGCCTCGTTGCCTCCATTCGTCAGAGCGGCATTCATAAACTGGAACAAAACATAATGACACGGCAAAGGATTAAACATTTATCAACAGTCATTCCATGAAAAATAACAAAAGTAAAATAAGACAGAAAAGTTATACCTTGCTCTTATTGACTCCGGTGCCGTCTTCGGCAAACGGTCCATTGCTTTCATTTAACTTAATATCTTCACATTTGGCAGGCAAATCAGTCTTCAGAGTTCCTTTCTTTTTTCCTTTCAAATTGTTTTTTTTCACATTTTTTAAAGCTTTAGCTTGCGATCCTTTATTCGGCTGTCCGTTTCCGACTCCTGAATTTTCCAACACGGAATCAGATTCCGGATTATCGGAGTTCTGGTCTCGAGGAGACACTTCAGAGTCCGGACAGGCGTCGCCGCCAGGTGAGCCACTCGGACCGTTTGTCGGGTATTTTACTTCATCGGACCGCAAAATTTTTCTGGGGATAAAAATTACATTATCATTTATTATCAAATTTACATTATCAAATTAATGACAATTTTATTATGGATTTATGTTTTCTCAAGTCTAGATAGATTTTCCAGATACCGTATCGGAGAAACCAATCTTTTATACATAATCTGAACAAGTCAATTCAGTTACCGGTGGACAAAATGGTAATAAATGTTAATCCTCACCCGTTAACGGAAACAGTAACGGGTCGCGTGGCGGAGGTGGCGGGGGTGGTGTCTGTGCGGCGCCGCTGCAGCGCTGGTGGCGCGCGCCGGCCGGTGGCGCGGGCGGCGTGCAGCCCGCGGGCGCTGAGCCCCATGAGCCGCCCGCGCCCGGCTCCACGCCCGCGCCCCCCATGGTAGCCGTAGGAGCCCCGCGGTGTCGGAGTGTAGCCCACGTAGCCGAGCTATCATAAAATATTAATTAAATAAATTTTTCACCTTTAGAAACGCCAGAAGAAATGTATACCGAAGAACACATCCCTTCTTGTCTTCGACTCAATGTACCCTAACATACCCTGTATGAAGTTAGATGGATAAAACCACGGATAGTATCCGTGCACCCTCATGTAGAGACTTCAGAAATTTCTTCCGTACCCTCTCCAACGTGAGGCTATATTTCAACTGAAATGAAAGACCCACTCTCGAGTATGCTACGGACCATGAGTTGAACAACACTACCATTACGTGTGCTCGAGAAAACCCTGCTTCTTCGTAAAACAAAACCAAGCATTTTAAGTGCTTTACCGCACACAACTTCAACGTGCGCATGGAACGTCAGTCTGCTCTCGCGATAGCATTAATTAGAAGGAAAGACGAAGAGAGTCCAACCTGAGATGTGTTGTATCTGGAAGGCTGTGCAGAGCGGGTGTAGTTGCCCCCCCACTGGCCGACCACGACACCCGCGATCTCCAGCCGAGCGCCGGCGCTACGGTGGGCGCCCGAGCCGCGCTGCTGACTGCGCCCGCTCCAGCCCAGCACGCCCGCCGGCGGGAAGCCCATGCCCAGCACATCTAAAGTAATTATTATTTAATCAAGTGATGCTTATACCATAAAAAAGTGTTGCGATCGAGTTATTCATTTGAAATAATATTGATAGTAAAATGACACTTACTGGGATTCATCGGCAGCGGTGGCATAGCGAATTCAACATCTAAGCCGTCCAGGATAGCTTTGCGCATTCGTTCCACCTGAAAATATTTATCTTGCATCACTGCACAGGAGTGGTAAAAAAAATAATCACTATTTTTTTAAGCGGCAGTATAATAAACATGGCAAACGGTCAATCTTATTGCTACTCCAATATCTTCTACGTCTCTTTGTTGAAATAGGATTTGAAATTACAAAATAATATCATGTTAAAATTCTAAAAAGCGATTTAAGATACTTCATTTAAAATAGTGCTGTCCATATATGATCAGCCGTATTATAAATCATTATCCTTCCGCATAACTCACCTTGATGACCACATCCACTTGGTTGTCACAAAGCTGAACCAGGTGTTTGACAGCATTGGCCCGAGCCAACTTGTGCTGAAAGAGCTTTCCATCGAAGAATGTCCAGGGGGAGGCGATGAGCAGCGGCGTGGGAGCCCCGCAGGCGTCGTTGGCCAGCAGCGCTGCCTCCACGCCAGCCATGAGCAGGGCACCCAGTTGAATGCCCCGCACATTTACACTTGGTAGCTAAAAAAAAAAAATTTAGACACTAATCGGAGTGTTTGTAATGTGTCCATATATTTAATTATAAAATTGATTTAAAGTAAAATAATTTATTTGTACATCTTTTCGATTTATAAACATCATAGTACATCATTATTAAAATACTTGGAAATCCCGGCAAACATCCATAAGAAACATTGTCAATAATCTTTTATAAACTATTAAGCGATTAATCATATTCCATAATCTATCTTCTAAATATTATTCTTACAACTATTTACCTAATTAACTGTTTTTTTTGCAAAATTCTTAAAAATATATAAAACAGCATACAAGCAAACACGGCAATGAAGTTTATTGCTATGTTTTCAGGTCGAGTTATGCCAGCTTGTGTACTTTAATATTAAATAAATCATGATGAAATTACACATCAAAGAATTTAAAAATATTTCGGTTTTCTATTAGATTTTTTTTTTGAAAATTGTCTGCTTTAGCTTTGAGGGGTACAAGTTTATTATTTGATTGTTTATTCTTAGACACAAAATATGTTGATAGCCTTCAAAGTTATATTAGAGTACAATAAAAAATATTAAAATATTTTTTTATATATTAATTACATGGTAAAATCAACTTTCATTTGCGATACAATGAGTAGTGGACAACAGAAATCTACATTTTATTTATGTGTCACTGGAAAAGTAAAGGTAAAAATTGACAAAGTTTATTTATACATGTTATTGTAATATAAATTAGACATTACTCACTGTCATCTCTTGAAGATGTAATGGATTCCTTAGATCTGAGGCAAACGCTGTGGCGAGGAAGGCGTCTAGCTCTTGCCTGCGAAGGCATTGCACAGGTGATGTCATTATGTATCTGTAAAAAATAAATAAATTTTAGTAAAAAAATAGGTATACTATACTGCAGTAGATAATTAGAAATATTTAAAAACCTTAAAACTGTCGCCAATATGAGCAGATGTTGTGGAACGTAGGAAGCGTTGAGCATGAGCGGGCTGTCGGAGCGCATGCACGACAGGAAGGCGCGCATCCTGCGGCGGCGGTCGTCGGGGGCGGTTCTGATAAAACATCAATTCATTATTTTAATAAACTATTTGGATGTCACAATTTGTAAAGGTAATTTTAGTAAAAGATAAATAGTTTACACAAAATCTACTTTTGTTATGTTACATAAAAAATATAATAACATAAATAAAATAAATAAAAATATTATTATTGATTTCATTTTCATAACAGATTATGTGTCTTTTGAATGTATTTTTTTTTTATTCCGTAAAATAAAGTGTATTAAGAACAGGAAATATTGACAAAATAGACAAATCATATAATCAAATTGAAAAATTATCACTTAATGAAAATCTTGCACAATTTAAGGAATGAATGATTCCCTTTTCTTATATTAACATATCATTATGTTGAACTGATTGATTAAAAATATAAATATGATTTTGAAAAAAAACATACAGGAGAATATCAATATATCATATATTTATTTTTAAGGAAACTGAATACATTTTTCTTGTCTTCAAACATATTTTATCCATGTCAACATACCCAAACCAAAGACGTTGAACTGTAGGGACTGGCCAGTCCAGCATGACACCTTGAACATTTTCAGGTGTTTTTCCTGGGTTTTGTCGAGTATAAATCCATTCTGAGACACTGACGTTGCATGAAACCTTCTCTCGTTCTGGAAAGTAAAATGTAATAAAATTTAAAACGACACCGAGGAACCTGATTTTGGTTGAACCACGTTTCGAAAATAAAAAAAATATTCTTAAAAATGTATGCGTGGCTGGAATCGGGATATAATTTATGGTAAACTATTTTAACTAACTAAAACTAATCGAATAACTTCACATTGTTGTACATTCATTCACTGCAGAGATAGTGACGAGATACTCACCAGTACTCCGGACGGACATGAAGTGGTAATGATGCATGTTGAACAGTATGGCATAAATATTTTGACGGATCGGGCGGTAGAGGTGATGGATGGAGGGAATCTCGCGATGTGTCTCGTCCTCCAGCAACACAGGCAGAGCCACCTGGCGGTGCGTCAGGATGGCCAGCAGCATCGGGGACATATGCCCCTTGGCATGGCGGTCTGCACACGCACGCAGCACTTCCACAGGGACAGTCGGGCAGAAACCTTTGGATGCCTGAAATTAAATCACGTGTTCGTCATCCATCATTTATCAATATTTCATTCTGAGTACTACCACAAAAAAAATATTTGCAAATTTCCGCAAAGTCCCGAACTGGTATGGAAAGTGGACCACTTCTTTGCACCGAGTACCAAAAGAACGACAAATGTAGACGATGGGGGATATCCAAAATTGTGGCAATCGATTGTAAAGAAAACTTAAAATAATAAAACGGTTTAATTATTGAGTATTGTCTTGTCTTCATATATAAGAAATAAATGCAAAATTGCCTTTATAAAAAAATATACCTCTTTTCCTGCATTTCCACTTTGTTTTGTTCCACTTTCTGTAGCATTTCCTGATTGATTTTTGTGTTTATTGTCTTCTCTCAGATCCGTATTCTGCCATTCGTTCCCAGAGACAGACGGAGAATGTTTATAATCAGCCTAAAAAGAAATCACTTCACTATACATAATTATTACATAAGATATTTAAATTGTCATACAAAAAGTTTAGATATCTAGATTAACTTACATCTGAGGCAAGCCGAGAAGTATCCATGTCATACTCTTTTTGGACATTAGAAGTTTTTTTATTATTTTTAGGTTTGCGAGCTGTAAAATGATAATCTTTAATAAAAATACTAATTTATAATCTTATTTAAAAAAATATTATCAAATTAGGGGTTTCGTCCCTGTACGCTTCGCAGCCTAGAAAAAATTGAAATGATCTTCCAAATAACATTCTAAAAAAAATTATAACAATACATTTTATTGTATTACTTAAAATCACAATTAAATACCTATTATAAAAAATTGTAACACAGAAGCTGACATAAGCTTAACGTTTGATTTTATTCTAAAATATTATTAACTTTTATTGTCTATGGAAATAATAAAAATCATATTTACTAATACCCGTCGCGGTTCTGTACTTCAAGAAACCATCCTTTGTTCCATTCATGTAATACTGCACAGATTTCTTGAAGCGAGCACTTCTTGTATCGTTGCTGTTTCCAAAAAGATCAGCAGAGATGACATCCAACTCTGCACTGGGCAGCTCCCTCACGTAGCTGGCCACACTGCGCACCAAGGCCTCGCCAGTGAGCTACAGTCAATCACACAAATCAACTTTAGCAACATATTTAACTATTTATTTACCACATCCACTCCATATTAATATATATATTTTGTTAATATTATGACAAAATGGTGAAAGTGGCTGATATAATATATTCATATACACTCCTGGGGCCTGGACATTTTTTTTTATTCTTGAGAGGTGGCTCAACCCTACGGGGGCAAGTATAGAGCTTAGGTTTGATTAAACCAAATTTTAAAAATTAGGAAGTGTTGGGTTTTGAACTGACGGCGTCTAAATGAAAAAACAATCGCTTTACCACTGGACTTAGCCGCTCAACGAACTATAATACACCTTATTAATTCTTGGCGTCTAGTAATAATAGCAAAAAAATAAGGTAGTCCTTAAAAATAATTAAAGTGATAAGGCTATTGTACATCCTTAACCTTTTAAATGTGTTGATTAATTTTCAAAAAGTCTTAAGAAATAGGCGGATATTATATTTAAAAATAATAAATATATATATATTTAATATTATCATGATAATTTATCATTTTATACATGTTAACACATTCGCAACGGGTGACATTCGCACTCGGCTGATACTCTAATACGGGCGATAAATCGATGTCGCGCGTAAAAAATATGTTTCTACATAAACTGCCATAACTTTTAAAATATCCAACATAACTACATATTTTTTTCAATATGATACTCACCAATTATAGCGCCACCAGTAAAATCATTCAAAAGTTGTAGAACATCTAACAATGATTTTAAGTTATGTCCACAACTTGAAAATACACATTAAAACTTTTAAGGGTACGTTTTTTTAGGGTTATAAATATATTTTAAAATTTAGAGTATGATATTCGTGGTAATAATAACCCTCATGAAGGGCATTATCACAAAAAATATACATAAAATACTAGCGATTATACAATAAAATTAAAAATATATGTTGATTTTACAAAATAAACAAACATTATTTATTCTAAAAATTGAAACGAATTTGTAGTGACCCTGTGTTCTAAATATGCGTTTACTTTTGTATAATTGATAATGTTGAACCTTATAAGTAAGAAAAAGTCAAATGCTTCTAGAAAAAAACAAATATAAATACCCTACCCGACTTTAAAGATCAGAGTGCATAAAAGGTAAAAATACCCTTCCCGTAATTAACCATCAGTAGAGGTAACGGGTATTAATACCTTTCCCGATGCGAATGTGTTAACACATGTTTCTGCATTTTTAGATATTTTTTATGGACTCTATTTTTGGAAAATTTTCAATCCTTCCATTTTAATATATTTTTAATAAATATACATATATAATTGATATTTTCTTGTAGAATAAATGCAAATATATCAAGAATAAATAAAATAATTATATATGAATACATATATTTTTAAAGTTTGCTTTTTTATAGATTTATGTTATAGTTCACAAGCAGTATTTTTTAATAGCCTGTGGTTATAAATCGGCATAAGTCACTTTTTTGTTATGGCGTGTTTTGCTGATATGTCGGCATAGTGCATTAAAAGGGTAAAATATAAAAAATATATATATTACAATGATTCTGCCACAAAAAAATAATAATGAACTATGAATTCGCACACAGATAAATAGATTACCTTCTTCTGATTTCCCACTTTCTTGTGAAATTCGGTGAGATGTAATTCAGTTAGGAATGAGTTGCCTAGCAACGCAGCCACTATACATAACCGAGCTGGCGGCACATCAAGCAGCTGCGCCATATCATGCACCATGAATTCTTTAGTCTCCAATGATGACTGAAAGCATTATTAATTTGTGAGTTTTCATATTTATGTAAGAAAACATTCTATATAGTGCATGTATGCGCTCACGGCACATCACATTATATAAAACCTTTTAAAGTTTTATACCCGGTATGTTAATTTTAGAAGTGATGAACTAAAGTATCTTGGAGGTTGAAAAGCGAGAAACTCTCCAGCGCATCCAATGATCCCGGCGTACCCGCGCTCACGGCACAGCCCCACCACTTCTTGGTGGTGGTCATCAGCTGACACCATCTGTGGGGCATAACAAAATGTATTAAAATTTAGTATGAAAATTAAAATATTAGCGATAATGGTAATGTATATATTAATGGACGTATATAAGTATACTCACAACAGCTACGTTCATCTGGTGCAGGGCGGAGCGCAAGCAAGAGTGTAGACCTACGGGAGGCACCCACCACACCTTGGGGGGTGGAGTTCCTTTAGCAACCACATGGCGTAAAACCTGCCAAGATAATGAGTATCGAAATTTGTATTATCAATTGTGACGGTTTTATGACAGGTATGTTCAATAAATATCACTTTCAATAAATTACTATTCAAGGATTTATGAATATTTGAGATATTTATACAAATAAATTATATCATTGTAGATCGACAGGGTCCAATATAAAGTTCTTAATAAAATGACTAATGGCTTGTTTATTACCACATCCTGATTATATTGTTATGAGACTGTCCTTGTACTTTTTTCTACTTATTCGGAAGCCGAGCTATGCTTTTTACTGAGCATTGTAGACTTTCTCTCACACCGAACAGGCAAATAACTCCTTCTAAACCCTATTTTACCACATTCTAGATGAACAATAAATGGTCCGACTAACAAAGACAGTATTACTCGAGTACACACGTAGTAGACATAGGAACTGACAGGAAAACACCAATGGCCACAACGTGTGGCCATCATAGGAGTTGTAAGGGTTAAGCATTTTGTACAGATCCAATAAATAAATCAATTTTCCAAGAAAATGCACACAACTTTTGTAATGGACATGTATAAATTGATTGTGTCGTCGATCCACTGCCTTCAGATGATGACAGTTATACTCACTCGCAAATGTACATATGAAAATATTATTTGTTATGAGGATTAATTTAGTAAGTGGTGAAGAATCACTGACATTGTTGATGCGCTGGCGGTTGAGAGCTTGCTGCTGCAACCAGAGCGGGGGCCGGGCGGGGCCGGCGGGGTGCGCGCCACTGAAGCACACGCACAGCGCCACCTGGTGCTCCGCCAGGGCGCTGCTCAGCGTGGACAGGAACTGCACGCAGCGCGCCCACTGTCCACCGCACGCCCAATCTGACATGTTTTTTAATAAAGATTAATAAATAGAAACGATTATAGATGTATGCGAAAACAATAATGTCATATTTATTGTCACAACAAAAATAAAGTTATAACGGAGATAATGTTAAAGTCAAATCTTCTTGTTCAATATTTCATTGACAGAAAAAAGCAATATTATATCATATTTAATCATTGCTTCCCAAATAAATATTCTATAAGATCAAATTTATTATTTTATATTCGCCTCTCCTAAATAGAGCATATGATCATCACAAACTGTCACCACGAGACTCTCAAATACCATGGCCCTCATCCCATGACTTCTCTGCCTCCTGGAGGTTAAAAAATTACATTCTGTGTATACTTCCAGGATGGGGAGAGGACAACTTAATATTACACAATTAATAGAATAGTTCTAAATTCAACTTGTTTATATTACAATGTTATTCAATTATTTATTTTGACCCATATTTTATTGTATTTTATCGTGTTGAATAAATTATTACAACCACATATTTTATGCCCCGATATCACATTTTTTGACAGAGTTTTGTCACAAATTCAGTAGTATTCAATTTAATTGATTCTTACCAGAAAAGTACCCGCCATACAATCTATCCAGGCAGCCCTCGGCATCCAGAACCAACCGGAATCCCCCAGTGTGGTTTCGGCCGATTCTAAACAAGTCCACACTCACACCTTCTGTGTCGAAGAGCGCCTGCAGATCTTGAATGCCCATCCTTGTTTTTAATTCTAATAAATTTAAGTTAGTTGTGAAAAACTTTCAATAGTAAATCCTATGTTGCCAGTATCTAGAAGAAAAAAAATAACCATCAAGTCACTATAAAAAAAATGGATTTGTCTAGTAGTCCTGTATGGGACCGCCGATTTACGTTGATTAATGCCATACGGTCCAACATGGGACCAGTTATTAAGGTACATTTTACAATCCAATTGGTAAATTATGATAATAGCATTCAAAATACAAACATTAATTTACATAAATAGTGACTTTGAGATAGCGTTCCAAGCTTTTAGTGTCAGTATCTGTAAATATTTTTGTCACATGTGTATAATTTTTTATTTATTTTAATAACACTTATTTTAACTTATTTCAGAGATAAAATTATTTTTGTAAGAACTTATGGTTCACGCAAAAGATTCTGATTTAAAATGTGTGAAGTGACCTATTTCTTTTTTAATTATTAAATTGATTTTTCATTTCTTAATGTTATTTCATTACTAGAGTACTACGCCAAAGAAAATATGGTGGACTAATTATTACCTGTTATTTAAAAAATAAACTTCAATAAAAAAAATTGTTTGGGTTATAGATTAATTTAGTGTATAAAAATTAACACCAGTAAGACAAGTGAATAAATTTATTATAAATATAAAGTATAGTGACATAATATATTATTTTAGCAACACATTAAGCTTTATAATATCGATTATATGTTATTAATGACTGGTGGTATTCCTCATTGTCGGATATAACATATTACTATAAAAATGAAATTTTCCTACATTTTTAAAATCGACTTAAAAGTCAACAGAAAAATCGAAGAAAAACACATATTGACTATATGAATGTACGTAAATAACACCAGCTCGTCGACTATTTTACTCAAAATAATCCGGCATAATTTCGTCGGCAAACGTGAAAAACTGTCAGAATGGGTAGAAATGTATAAATAATGTAAATGCTTATTAGGAAATATTAAAGGAAATGTGTTTTAATCGATCTTCACGATTTATAGCTCCCTTCCATATTTCATACTGCCCGACATGGACGATTATGTTTACACACCGATAGTCATATCTATGAGACGACAAAAATAATGCACTCATACCAATACTACAAATTACATCAATAATATTTAAAGTCGAGTTAAACAATCCGCTAAATGCGGCGCCTAACAAATTCCGCTCAAAAATTGTAATAGAATCCGTCAAAAAACGTGCCAAATCGAGCTGGTAATCAAAACAAAAAATCATTGATCAGCCGAGTTCTGAACTCTCCATCCTCCATTAA
Organism: Glossosoma conforme; assembly: GCA_022606575.1. Classification (NCBI taxonomy): domain Eukaryota; kingdom Metazoa; phylum Arthropoda; class Insecta; order Trichoptera; family Glossosomatidae; genus Glossosoma; species Glossosoma conforme. The sequence continues at coordinate 74,936 of JAGTXR010000327.1, forward strand.
GTGCATGGATGCACAATATGCAATCGTCAGGTGCAAATTCCAAATGTACCAAAAGCGCGTCAAACGATGCAAATTAGCAAGCGAATTAACGCTGCTACTGAAATTTGAAGCAATAAATAATGTATTTCATTAACCAACAATGAAACACTACCAGTAAAAATCGAGACACAACTGCAAGGATAGGTATCTGTAGGTAATGGCACATTAAACCGCCGGCATGACTGAGAGTAGCGACTTACTGCTACAACTTCGACTGCCATAAAAAATAATTATCTCTCGAAGTAATCTTTACGGCTTCAGCCATTAATTCTCTCCAAAAATGTTATCCTACATTCGATACTTACTGATAGAAAATTAAAACCGTGCCCCAACGTGCAGAAACAACGAAAACACTAAATCAACGCCATTTGTAAATTTCTACATAATGTTACCAGCCGTGAAAGGATTATTGATAAGAATGCATGAAAAAAAATACTGTCTAGTAGGTAGTATTACATTTTTAAGCTGCTAACCCTTTCGCATCGGTTGTCGGCATATGCCGTCATAAGATTCCCCGACCGTTGAAATCGGTTGACGTGATTTATCGTTTTGCTACTTTTTTAGAATAGTTTTTTTTGCATCATCTGATAGTTAAAGGATACAAGAACCAATTTGATATGTGAAAATAGACTAGAGAAGTACATTTATGCTTCAAATACTAGTTTTATAATTGACAGTATAATTTGTATTTTACCCTTTATTTACTGACGCGAATTATAAGTCCCATACCACAAAATCCAATATTGATCAAACTACTATTTATAAAAACCGCATACGAGGTTTTTTATAAGCTTAGGTATTTTACATTTCACTAGATTTTTCGGTGCATTGTGTTAATGTTTTTTAACCTTTTAATCCCACGTCATTTGGTTTGGACTTGCGAAAAATCTCAAGGCATTTTTTTGCAAAGAGTGTACTTTTATTATATTTTTATCTCTGTTTAATTATATTATTACTTTTATTATTTTATTATCCAAGTGGTTTGTAAAAGAAAACTAAAACAGATAAAAAAATGAAAAGTATTTAGTGAATCTACATTCAAAACGTACAAGAAAAGAAAATTCAAAATGGGTAATAGAAAAATAAATGAACAGACTAACTAACATCTTCAAAACCAGCCTCAGACTATAAGACCCATTAGCTTTGTTCACACTGCGAGCTTGGTCCCGAGTTATAACTAATTGCTTACAATGTTCTCTTGGGGATACAATTGAATACTTAGGAAAAAATATCTAGCAATCATCAGATATTTAATACGTGACAAAAAGACAATAAAAAATATAAGCCACTTACGGCTTAACGTTTCAACGTGGTTAAAAAAAATTGTGCTGAAATATTAGCCACTGGGATTTTCCACACACCCATGGGGGCGATATATCGGCCCCTTAAGAGTCAAAGGGTTTAGACGTTTAAACCCCATCTACATCTCTCCACACTCGAAGTCCCCATCAATATTGTGGTGTGATGTTTCCAGTGAGAGCATGTCAGTTTTGTGTTTTCAATTGGGCCTCGAGTTCCTTTTGACAATCCTGCTTGGTTGACCTAAAGGCTACACAGAGAAGGATTCTTTTAAATGAACATGAAAATTCATATAAAAAATTTAAGAACTGCATATTTTTATCGAAAAAAAAAATATTCTACACTTTTATATATTTTATTTAGCTAACTTTACTCAATTTTTTCAACATGTGGTTAAAATTTCATAACTTAAACGTAAAACTAAAAAAAAACAAAACACCTTAAAATAAATTTCAAAAACCTTACAGCAGTTTATCTTTTTTTTAAATACATTTATGTATTTTAATTTTACTTGTATTGTTTTTAATTGATGTAGATATTAAGATATACGAAAAACAGTTGACACCGCTATATTTTTTCTTAGCGTCATTATACAAAAACTGACTATACCAATTGCCCAATATTCAACGTGTATCACACTAGGCTGCTTGTCAGGTGCTTGAAGTAACACTAGCATGTTGAATGAAAGTTAACAGTATCCGCTTCCTTAATCAGCGGCAAGCAGCCTTAGTGTGACCACGCCTTTAATTTCCTGATTTATAATCCATATACTTTTTGATTTGGTCATGCAAGAATAAAAACAAAATTAAGCTTGATCTCCACCTTGATTTATTTTATTATGCATACTGTAGAATCAATTAAATTACATTATAAACAGATCAATGGAGATCAAAAGAAAATAATTAAAATACATTCTATAGAGAAAAATGCCCCCTAAAAGTACTGGAGGACAGTGCGAAATGCCTTATGGTCACAGGTTCGATGAAAGGAAAATCCTGATCTATCTCCTTTTCGTGGTGGGGGGTGAGCGACATCAGTCGGCCAATATAGACAGGGACCGAATGTTGGCCGGAATAAGCTAACATCCTGCTAACCTAATCAGGTCATGCTGTTTAGGGCACTCTATTGTCCTGGAGGTAGTAAATGCTCTCCAAAGGCGGATGAACCTTTATGGTTAACGGCATTAGGATGTGGAAATAAAGGGGAAAATACCACATTAAAGGTCTAAAAGACATCCTATGTATCAGCAAAAATTATTGCATCTCAAGTTAGGATTAAGAAGAGTGGAGATCGAGATGCAAGATTATATTGCTGCAAACCAATCCACTGGATTGATACTACGAGGAGGAGAGAAAAATTATTAAGATTACACTCTAGCATTAATTCAATAATTTCTGATGTTTATTGCCACAACTTTTAAGATAGCACAATTATACACCACAATTAAAATTGTTATTGATTCATGAAACCCAGGAATTAATTAACAAAAAATATTTTATTTGGAGTGTTTACGTTTATTTTCTTGTTGTTTGGCAGCTTTTTTCTTCATAATTTGTAGTCTTTTATCAGCTGATATTATATTAATTGTAGGTGTGACTACTTTAGATGAGCTACCTGTCAATGGAGGTAAACTTTTGGATTGGGTTTGTTTACCAGGAGAAGATTTTACTGATGACGAACCAGACTTTGATGACCCCACATTATTTACACCAAATCCGTGGGTATTCTTTACACATCCAGTGCATTGCCAACCTGAACCTACATCATTTTCTGATATGACAGGCTTGTGGCAATCCTGAAAAAAAAAATTAAAGTATAAGTAAGAAGTAAACAAAAAACATTCATGCAATTTTGGATCCATTGTTTTGTTGCCTTTTGACTACAGCAATTATTTTTTAATATCATAATTATTCTTTTTTATAAGTTTTGGAGCTGGGATGATAAATATGAATTAATTAATCATTAATGAATTAAGTAAAATTTTTGGTTAGTGATTTTCTTTAAAGTTTATCGACAATACTAGGTCTCCTTGACTTTTGTTACACACAAAATCTGTGATATATGTAAATATATTTTCCTTAGTCATACAAAATCGTGTTAATAGTTATATTTTTTATTTCTCAAATTTTTTTTATTTATTATACATCAGCCTCCTTTTACAAAAGAAGGCTGATGTTTCAGTTTAACATCATGTATTTTTAGTTTAAAAATTACCTTTAAGGAACATATCATTAATTTACTTTGTAAAAAATATTAACAGTTGTTTAATTCATATAAACACATACAGGAGAGTACCTGCGTTGACAAATGTCATCCGTGTAGGGATGCTCGAAGCCATTTTCGCGAGTTTCAGATTGGTGAATACGTGACCAACTGAGTTTGGAAGAACAGTGTCCGTGATAGTAGCGATAAAAAAGGTTTCATGGTCCCACTGAATGTCTGTGTTCCATGGATCAGTGATCAGACTTAAAGGTACATATGTTTGTCAAACGCACTGCTTTTTTATTCAGATTGAACGTATAATCAAGTATTTTGGGGAATGATTTAACGACCTTATGACTATTATTATTATTACTAATACAGAGATTACCGATGTTAAAGATTGAATTAACTTTGCCAACCTTAGCCTAAAAGTGACTTGAATAAAGGCAGCAGAACATAATATAATTTAATACATTTATCATAATAACAATTCGAACCTGATGATATAAAGCATGGCAAACATCGCATTCTACCAATCTGTTCCCTGCTTGAACAGCGATTTGCCTGCATACAGTACAAGTTAAGTCTTCTTCAAGCAGTTCGAAGGTGAGGTCTCCATCCATTACGCCATCCTCATCGGGTCTCTCAGGGATTTGAATCTGTTGAGGGCTCTGAGCGGGCAATGGAACATTTTTACTGCTGCTCGATTTGGATGTTTCGCCTTTATGTTTATGCTTCTGATAGTTTTCGTTTCGCTCTTCGGCCAAGTATTTCTTTGGCAGTACATTTGCCATCGTCTTAGATGAACCCACAGTATGCCGAAGGACTTCGTCAAGTAACAACCGAACTTGCTCTGTTGAGTCCCGAGCATTCGAATGTAATTGACGCAATGCTTGTTTAATGGAAGGATCTAAGTCGATTGAAGTCATTTTATGGAAACTGTGTATAGAGACAGTAACGGAAAGAAATACTATTATTTTAGGTTATGTTGGTTTGTCATAATATTCCATAGATTTAACCATAGACGGGATTTTTTTTAGGTAAAATAACATTATTGATATTTTACCTAACAAATAACGAAAAAAATCAGTAAGTGGTAGCTACCAGCTTTAAAATGCACCAAATTAGACAAAAATATAAGTTTTTGGATGCAATAAAAATAATGAACAACACATTTCGCAGAGTGGATCTTAATTTTTAAAATCCAACTGTTGTAACTGGCCGATAGTATTAACTTGGTATTGTCGAATATTATTATAATCGCTATATTTATTATCCAAAAATGCCTGTCTTTACAATTTAAGACACCTTTGCAATCATATAAATGTTATATCATGCTTGCACTACGTCCTCTCTTTCTTAGGGTCTGCTATATTTTTTTCAAGCCAAACCGTGGCATCCCTCCCCTTTTCTCGAAAAAAATATAATTCAACCGAAGTGCATATTATAATGTGGTTAGACTAGTATAAAAAAAATAAACAAAATAATTCCAGAATTCTTTATTCCTAGCAATTTACCGAATTGTTTAATTGAATATTTCGCAGCGCACTAATGACTCCCGGAGAAGCAACGAGTCACAAGTGATAATATTCTCTCTACATTGCTATCATGGCCTGGTAAAAATATGTTCTCACAAATGCGATATAAATCTTTATATTACAGAAATTATTTTTTAAATGAACGAAAAACAATCACACATTTTTCCTTTAAAGTGAGTAATTATCATAATTTAAATATTCATTTGTAGTTTCATAAAATTCTGAATTGAAGAGAGGATGGTTTGCGGGCAAATTCAATAGCAATATATAGTAATATTAGTTGAATTAATTTACGTATCAGTTATGAAGGTTGCTTTTATTGAAAGATCAGAAATTTGAAGTGTTCCGGAAATATGTATATTTTTTTTAATTGCGTAATTTTTTTAAGCTGATATACTCGTAATTGAAAAATCGGGATTATGGTGAAATTAGGTTCGACATACAATTATTTCCACTATTTATCCCCTTTATTTTACTATAAGTGGCCACAAGCATTATCGTTGATAGTGATTGTTGTAAACTTGACTCCAAATTTAGACATTTGTTTTGCGTAAATAGATTGATTATTTTATAAAAAAATATACAGATATAATAATTACAAATATTTTAATCTTAATATTCTCCCCCAAAAATGTAAATTATGGGTATATAATGAAAATATGATTTTTTAAAATGAAAAAACCTCACGAGTAGAGACCTGTATTTTTAGCATCTATTTTTTTCAAAATTAGCGCTATGGTCCATAGCCTATGGAGCATTTAAAAACGTGGATTTTAGCATCTATTTTTGTATGACACAAATATCAAATAATTATCAATTCCACTAGGTTTTAACGTTTTTAAAATTAAAACATTGACTAACATGCATAAATATTATAAACAATTACTAAACATACTAAGACATTAAACAAAATAATACAAAAATAGGGGAATCACAAAATATACATTCAATTATTGAAATTTTCAGGAATGAACTCTAACGGACCAAGTTCATTTGTAGGAAATTCGAGAAGAAGCCGTTAACGGAGAGTTTAATTAAGTTATTTATTTAGTCTCCATAATAGAAATAAAAAAGGTTACAATGTACACTATTGAATTTTATCTTACAAACAATAATATCTGACTAATATTTCTTAAAATAAATCATGGAGCATGCTTCAATGGATGTTTTTTTTAGATTAGTGCGATGATCAGTTACTATTAAATAATATTTGCTGAATATTTTTTTAACATCAACCATTTAATAGCAGCACAACTAAAAAATATATACCTTACTTTTGTGGCCAATACTCGTAGTGGTAAAATATCTGGTTTTAAATCACTTTTTACAATTTCCAAAATTTTGATATCCTTCTATACATTGAGATTCTGTTATTAAATTGAATAATGGCAAGTTCTTGTTTAACATTAATGGTACATTTTGCTAATGATGAATTAAAAAGTTGACTCAAAGTCTCGTAATATAAATTGGTCTTATTTATAACTAAATGAGACTCAAGTTTAAGAAGACTTTTTTAAGCAGTTTCAGTTAAATAATATTCCAGATCCTTTTTTATTGTTTCACTAGTGAATGAAATTATTTGTTTTGTTTCAACAGAAAAAACTTCATTAATATGATTTTGTAGGCTCCGTTTTATGTAGTCAATTTCCTCCCAAAATAAATGTGCGAAAGGATAAGTATGGGCAATGTTACCAGTGTAAAAATATTGCCATAGGCGATGTAAAATGTGTTCATAAAAGATAGGTATGTAAAGATCTATAATTTTATATTTATAACGGTGAAATTCATTTCATAAAACTAGCAAATTGAGATTTTAGCATCTATTTGCAAATTCTATGAAATTCGCATTTATTAGCATCTATTCCGAATTTTAGCATCTATTTCGCATCTATTTCAAAATGCTAAAAATACGGGTCTCTATTCATGAGCCTTTCATTTTATGTAATTAACAAAATTTTATAATCCTTGATGTCACTCTATTATAAACTGCTATTTCACCTTTATAGTTGAAATGTATGTAGGAAAGGGAATTTTAAGCATGAAAGTAAAACAAACGTTACAATATATTTATTAGAAAAAAATATCAAAAACAACATTATATACATTGTTATAATAGAATGGCTGTGTGTACATATGTTAAATACTATACAGGTAAAGTGATAAACAGAAAATTAAATAATAATATAACAATAATGGATATTGTATATCAAATAAGAAATACCACTTGTGATGAATTTAATTTTCCACAAGGAATTGTCATTCATCACTTGATTATCACAAACCTTCTAAAATAAAACATTTAAAAACACATATAAAAAATCTTTATTTAATAATATGATATTAGTTAGGTGTTTATGACTTTTGCTTTCTTAGGTTGTAATATAATTAAATTTAAAATTTCAAGATTAAAATAAATGCAATATAATATATTTATATTATAAAGATAATAATAGGTCAAAAATAATATACTTTTTTCATAAACCATGTTATTAGAGCTATATTTTCTTAAAGTCCTCTTAAACAATGAAGTGTTGAAATATGACAATAGATATTCCAGGGACAAATGATTTCTTCAAAACTGAAAGACTGCCATTTAAATATAAGTCTACAGTTCACGATCTAAATAATAATAACATTAGCTGTGATTGAACAAAAGTTAGAACTATTATGAAAAATATATATAATTTTGTAAACATAACTAATAATTCAGAGTAAATATTAATAATAGTTTAAGTATATTTTGAAATGCATTATCTTCCAATTGCTAAAAGTAGGCAAATAATCATTATTTTAGAGAAGATACTCAATTTGGTAAAACAAGAATTTTGATAATCATTACCAAGTTTTATTCTACTTGAAGCATTGTTTTAAGATCTGGCGAAACTTCAAATTCACACCCTGTAGACATGATGATGTCTTCCACAGAGACTCCTTCAGCAGTTTCTAATAGTGTTAACCCCTTTTCACAATCAACATCAAATACTGCCTGGAATTTAAAAATAAGGAATATTAAGTAAAGAAAAATTTGATACTCATATGTTCTCATTGGCACATTCAACTAGAATTGATTGAACTAGATAGTAGTAACCGCAGGACAACATAGATAATGCAGCCTTTCTATCAAGCGCACAAACTTGTCATCCTGGTAACCATTGATCACATTGCATATATTTTAGAAATAATTTATTGTTTGTTTATTAATAACGTGAAATATTATGAAATATCATATAATTGTATTCAAATATATAGATTTTTAGTTAAGATTTTACTTGTGTTCTAAACAATATATAACTACTTATATTAAATTACCTTTTCAGTGATTATAGTATTCACACAACTTTTTCCTGTCAAAGGCAAGTTACACTGAGGGAGAATCTTGTGACTTCCATCTTTAGCTGTGTGCTCCATGGTGACAACAACTTTAGTTCCCGGAGCAGCTACCAAATCCATGGCACCACCCATACCTTTAACAAGCTTTCCCTAAGCAGAAAAAAATTAAAATTTTATTTAAATAATCAATTTAATAAATAAAAATATATCTTAAGGCATATTTGGCTTACAGGAATCAACCAATTAGCAAGATCTCCATATTGTGAAACTTCCATTGCACCTAAAATGGTTAAATCAATGTGTCCTCCACGAATCATGGCAAAACTATCATCGGAACCAAAATATGATGCCCCTGAAAACACAAAAAAGAATAGGCATGTATTTTCAATGAATTAGTATTCTTAACCCACGAGAAATGAATATTACAATTTACCAGGTAACACTGTAACTGTTTCCTTGCCAGCATTAATAAGGTCAGGATCTACATTTTCTTTGGTGGGGAAAGGTCCCAAGCCGAGAATCCCGTTTTCAGATTGCAAGAAGATGTTCACACCCGATGGAATGTAATTGCTAGCCAGCATTGGCATTCCTGTTAAATATAAATACACATATCATTTGATGTTAAATTAAACACCAAGATCTATTTATATGCAACTGTTTTTTTACAGAATTTTGCATTTATGCGATTTTTTGGATTTGGAAAAAATTATATACAAATACATTTTTTTATAAATCCTTAAATTTTATTGGGTATCGATACAACAACCACTGTACAAAACATGCATAAGAGACAAAAAAAAAATCAACTGGAAACTACGTTTATTACTCTTATTTACAGGAATATATGACTTTGCAAAATAAGTGCGTCTTTTATTCTTATTTCTAATGTTGATAAAAAATGTTCGGAAAGTTCCAAAACCACCTACAGGACCGTAATAAAATAAGTGACGAAATATGAACTTATTTATTTTTACTTTTATTGATTCCAATATGTATCCTTTGCATTTTTTAACAAAAGAATAGAGGAAATAATGTTCCTCAGAATCGATATAATCTTTCTTAATTTTTTTTTTGTTTGAATAAATTAAAGTCATATTGTTTCTAACTATAAGGCTGTATGTAAAGGTATGTTATTTGTCTACATAGATGGCCTGACATTCATAAACAACCAATAAACATAATTACTCATGTGCAATCGCACTATATGACACGATATCTTAACTAAAGCAGATCTAAAAATGGTATACTACTCCATTGTCCAATCTCAACTGCAATATGGTATTGTTGGTTGGGGAGGAACATACCTAAATACTACCAACCCCATTAGAACTGTGCAAAAACTTATCATCAAAGTGATATTGAAAAGGCCTCCCACCTACCCAACAGAAAGCCTATACAATAAATTCAAAGTGCCAACGGTAGATACACTATACCAAAAATACACTATCTTACAGACTATTAAAGAAAGGAGAATTGAAAACTGGTACACTTGTCATTCTGCTAGGTATATGTACAACTTATTAATACCAAAATTTAACACACAACTTTCAAAAAATGGTTACAAATATAACGGAATAGTTAATTTTAACAATCTTCCTCGGGAAATAAAAGAGATCAGCGATATTAAAATATTGATTGAAAAGGTGAAACAGTACTTTAAAAGAATTACGAACAGAGCCGACGTCACTGCATAACAAATTGAAATAATGAAATGTACCCAAAAATGTATTATTAAATTATATAAACATTAAATTTAATTCAACATATAGTATATTAAAACTTTAATCATATAATGTTAGTTCTATATCAAAATCATGTAAATGTATAAATATGTAATACTCTGTATAATTTTATAAAACTGTAAAATAATATAGATGAATCCCACGCCACACACAAGATCTTATCTTTAAGTGGTGTGGTAAGTGAATGTAAAAAAAAAAGAAAAAAAAAAAAAGATTGGAATGTAAATTACTATGTAAAAATGTATCTTTTTATATTTGATTAAATAAAAAAAAAAAAAAAAAAAAAAAATAATTAAATCCCGCACCAGTACGGGTGTGCAAATATTAAAATTACGCATCGTTGGGGCGGCCGGAATTAATTGTTTATGTGGTAAACATAATTTAATAATATAAAGATAAGTTAAGACATTGTCATCTTATATTCACTTTAAAAAATATGTAGTAACAATAACTTTAATTAATGGCAATAAATCTCCCATTAATTAGGTCATTTATCCAATATAATAATGTATTGATCTTACCAATTCCCAGGTTGGCGTACATGCCATCCTTAAACTCCGCTGCGGCTCTCCTCGCAATTCGTTCTCTTAATTTCATTATTGGTGTCTGAACTTGACTTCCTGATTTTTCCTTATATAATGTGAGTTTTTCAATTCGTTTTTCATAGTTTTCTCCTAGAATTTTTCAATTTTTTTTTTATAATTTATGTGATATCACAATGTAGTATCTTTACTTATTTCATTAGATGTCAAAAGATTACCTTTAAATAATCTGTGAACAAATATTCCAGGTATATGAATATTATCCGGTTCAATAGAGTCAACGATTTCTTCAACTTCAGCAATTGTAATTTTAGCTGCTTTGCACATCGCAGGATTAAAATTTCTTGCACTCTTTTTAAACACTAAGTTACCATATTTGTCAGCTTTCCATGCTTTTACAAATGCATAGTCCCCGGTGATGGCTTCTTCCATGATATAATCCTTTCCGTTAAAGGATTGAGAATGTCGCTTATCACTGGCAATTGCAACCTTTAAGTACAGATTTTATTTTTATAAATAAGCTTAATAAGAACAGTTTAGTATACTCATTGTTACATTTTTTTTTTTGTGGTAAACACCCATAAGAAACCAAGATAAATAATCCCGTATTAACCGTTCCATGATATAACGATTTCCATGATATATCTTCTAATTATTATAGGTCCGTCACAAATATTATCCTGATTGAATGTGTTTGTTGTATATTTCTCTGTCGAAAATATGCAACGCCACAAAGTTTAATACTTGCAATATTGTCAGTTTGCATCCAGGTGCCTCATTTATGTTATTGGCCTTCACGAAATTGAAATCCTTTTTCTATTTCAACTTATTGAAGTTTGAGGCCTCTTTGTTCAAATTAAAGAACTAAAAAACTATGAAAAAGCAAATTAACATTAAAGACTTTTTTAAAAATATTTTTTATGCATGTGAGTAAATGTAATATAAATGACAATTTGACAAACGACAATAGCACACTGCTCTTTAGGACCAAATGGTTGCCCAGGAAGATTTAAAAAAAAAAAGTATTTTGTATTATATTACTTATTTGAAACATTCTTCAATAATATGTTTTCCTGCATTTATTGTTTTTTTTTCTATCATACCTTAAAAAACGTAAAATTGAGGTTCATCATACTATGTCCGCTGCCCTATCTGTAACATATGGCAATCATGAACTGCTGCCACAAAGCTCTGTCAGTCACCATAGTCTTCACCTCATCTTAAGTTAGCTCCGCCTCCCGCAGCTCCATAAAGTACATTCTTTCGAGGTTTCACTGTACAATATTATATTACCACTAACGTAAGATATTATTTTAAAATAATACGGCAACTGACCTTTCCATCAGGAGCATATTTAATTGGAGTTCCTCCTTCATGGACCAATGTACCGAAAGCAGTAGGAGTAAAGAATGCTGGGATACCAGCTCCACCAGCCCTGATACGTTCCGCAAGTGTTCCTTGTGGTGTTAATTCAAGCTACGACATGTAATACACATTATGATTATGCAAATACAAGTGAATAAAGATAAAACTTTAAAAATAGAACACTTCAATGACAAACCTCCAGTTCACCACTCAAGTACTGTCTTTCAAATTCTGCATTTTCTCCAACATAAGATGAAATCATGCGTTTTATTTGTTTTTGTTTTAGCCATAAGCCGAGCCCAAATTTGTCGACACCTGCGAAAATGTATATGCAATATGAAGATAAAAAATAATTAGACAATTGTTAAGAAATAATCATTTTAACACGTCCACTGCGTTTGAAATATTTAGCAGTCATGGAGCTCTACATGGATTTGTAGTCACATATTACAATTTTATTCTGCTGTTGCATTTTTTTTTATCATATCCACTCTATATTTTGCCAAAGAAACACCGAAAATTGCTGTTTCACAGTTCTACAAGCTCAGATTTTCTATGCCTTTTCCCAGAACACCCAGAGATCCACTTGGGAATAAAGATGGTTCCCGGGAGCCTCCAGATTAAGAGCCCGCGAACTTGCATAGACTGCAGCTGAAGTAACAGAAAAAATATTTTGGGTGTTCAATTATCAACGTTTTTTTAAGGAGATGAAGGATGATGAGCCCAATGTTTTTTTCCTTAAGGGGTGACTCAACCCTACCGGGGGCATGTAGAGGGCTTAGATTTAATTAAATCAATTTTTAAAAAATCACATTTGATCGGGGCACCCTTTTCCACTGGACTATGCCGCTTGGCTATGTAATAACTGATGTATTTGTTTACTGGAAAATAGGCAGGCGGCATAATCTATTGGTTAAAGCGTTTGTTTCTCACTCAGATGCCGTCGGTTCACATCCCGACGAAGCTTAATTTTATTGAATCAATTTATTTATATTTAAGCTCTTTATATGGCCCCGGTAGGGTCGAGCCACCCCTTAAGGACAAAATAAAAATTGTTCAGACCTCGGGAGTGTCAGGCTGATCATCCGATCTCCTTAAAAATGCTGGTTATTAAGCACCCAAATATTTCACTGATACTACAACCGCAATCTATGCAAGCTCGCGGACTCTTGCCCTGGGGTTCCCGGGAACCATCTATGTTCCCAAGAGGACTTCCGGGTATACAGATGTTCTCGGACAAGGCATAGACAACCTAGGCTTACAGAACTGTAAAACGTCAATTTGTGGTGTTCATATGCTTCACATACACAACAGATATGATAAAAAAAAAGTGGAAAATATATTACAATCTATAACAATAGTATTAAAAATTGATTGTATTAGAACAGCGGTCGGGGAACCAGGGTAAATTACCCCAAATGGGGTAAAAATATGTTCTCTGGGGTAATAAGGAAATTTTTCTAGTTTGGTATTTCATAAAACTTACTATTTTCATGTAACTTTTTTGTTATTTTCCGTCTAAATTAATTAAATAAATAATGATTATTTAAATATACATTGATTGTCTTCTTTTCTAAATGGAGGGAAGGGGTAATATCGACATATGCAAAAATATTTTGGGGTAATATCGACTTACGCAAAAATATTTTGGGGTAATGCTTAAAAAAGTTCCCCGACCGCTGTATTAGAAGGAAGATATTGATTATTAGAAATTGAACAGATCTACCAAAAGGTTAAGCACAAGAGACAGTTACAAAAAAAAAACACAAATACACCCATACCTGCATTATTTGATACAACAGTTAATTCATTTGCTCCATGGGTGATCATAGCGCTAATTAGGTTCTCAGGTATTCCACATAAGCCGAACCCACCAACCAGTATTTTCGATCCACTTTGAACATCACTGATGGCTTCCGTGGCATTATTAAATATCTTTCCATTATTATTTATTGTGCTGTAATTGCAGCCAAGGATCTGGAAGATTGTTTAAAAAAATAATTTAATTGACTTCTTTATATATATATATATGATGTTATATTCATGCTTGATAAGAAAAGTGCTGTGAATTTATATAAGTAATGAAAAAATGCAGCAATTTTAATGTATATATATTTCTAAGGTAATAAGGAAACAATTCTCAATAAAAAAATATATAATTAAGGATATGGTTAATAATAAATACATAAAAAACAATGCTTTGGTGACTGGTCCTTAGAAAAAATTCTCATCCTCGGTCTTTGTTTTACTATTAAAATTGCAAATTTTCTGATGACTTTATATGAGGACTTAAGACAGGGAAATCAAAACCAAAGTATCCATCTAATGAAGTTCCGAAATTATTGTATAAAAGTGATTAATCTTATGTAGATTTTGTTTTGATTTAGGTTAGGGTAAAATAAACCAGAAGGACGAATTGGCTTTCCCAAAATTCGTCTCAAAAAAACTGTCAAAATTTGCTTTAAGTGTGAAAATGTCAATTGTAATTTTAAAATGGTAAATATGGCATTGGGGAGCCTACTAAGAGCTGTTAATCTTATTTTACAATACGTATATCACCATTATTTCGACTCATGTATAATATTGATAGAACTATTCACTGGAGATTTACTATTTTTGTCAACTTGGTAAATCATAAAAACTATTATATCTTATCAAAGTGCGTATAAAGTAAATGCGTAACTTATTGTTTTACCTTGATAAAGCTGTCACATTTTCTTTTGTAGATACTACATCTCCAAACCAGTTTGGTTCCCGTCAGTGATGCCATTTTTTTGAGATTTTTAGGTTATTTTGACGTACGCCCGGTCAGTCCTCTTGCCATAGACCAACTGATGCTCAATATTATTTAATAAGCAATGAAAAGTGAGATTTTATCGCTACTATATGACAGCTGCCTTCTGTAAACAAATGAATTATCTTAACAAGTCACAAGCTGATTAAATTACGTGGTCGACTGATTTACATTGAAGGTCATGCGACATTATTTACCAATAAAAAACAACGGTGAAAGATATTTTGCGAGTCTATATAATAGTTATAGCATTTTGCTCAGAGCATTTTTTTACAGTATAGCGCTCAGCTCATAAATTAAAAGCAGAATTGTTATTTTTAGCAATTTTTTTATAGATATCTAATCTAAAGTTAATTACAATACACGTTCTTAACGTTTTCTTTGTATAATAATTTGTTTTTATCTAAATAACACAAGATATGTTATCTGCTCAAAATAATTCGTTTTCAACTGTGATTATTAGGTCCTTACATCAGTGTCTTAAAATTCAGATCCGTAATTAGATAATTGCAACAGGTTGGTAAATTATACAACCAAACATAGGGCTATAAAGTAAAATAATGAAAATGATATTATTTTTTCGAAGGCGAGCCTTTGAGCCTAGTATTTAGGAAATAGGTTCCCAAACTTCCCCATGGATCCCCATTTACATCGCTTGCATCCACCCTTTTTCTTCCTAACAGGAATCACTTGCCAGTCTGCACCGACCCTTGGTGGTTTATACGGACCACTTTGGGACTATGATCTAGATCAGAGGTCCCCCATATTTTTTTCTCTCGTCGACAACTTACCAAGTTTTTCGGTTTTGGGTAGACTCCCTGCTACTGACTTTGAAATATATAAATTTCTGACAGTAGTGAGATATAGTGTGAAAAAGTAAAAAAAAAACACATTGAGTTTTATACATTTATAATATTAAAATTGAAATTCAATTTTGTATCTGTTATATAAAAAATGTTTGTTTCTTTTTATGATATGAGATTGGCTGAAAACCCCTTCCACTAGGTAGGAAGATGTAAAAGCAATTAAAAACACTCTTGTGATTTTCCATATCCTTCCTAACCTGTAGCTTAAGATCTTCGTTAGTGCTTATTCCGATCAGTTCTGCCGCCACAGTACTCCGTCAGTCGCCATGGAGTTGTCAGGGAGCTGTAGCTCCCATGAAGCGGTATTTTTGTTTTGTTATTTAAAGACACTTTAAAACAAGCAAGTTAATTCAAAAATTCATAAATATGACGAAATGTCTAAGAATCATACGTATCCTAGATTACTGGTTTGAATGCACAGTTATCTCTCATGGGACCAAATTGTCTAAATAGCGTCAACACTAATTAACAATTCAACTTAAAAAAAAAAGATTTATGAACAATTAAATATGTCTTGGATGCTACAACTCCCTTTTTAAAAACTCTAGACTTTCTCCCTAGCCATTGGGAAATATGCATTTTTATAGTATATAATTGGTGGATCTCCAGGTGAAGAGGTAACATGATATGAGGAACGAATAACGGTAGGAATAATTTTATTTTGTTGTGATAATATGTAGTAATAATAGACTCATACTACAAACGGGAATAGATGTGGGTTTTTTTTTAAATCATAATATTGAAAAAAAAATACTAGCATGGTGGATTTTTATTTCTATTAGTCTTCCAACTTTCTAAGCAACCGTACTTATTATGTTACGTTGCTGTTAATGACAAATCTAAATATTTGCAACATTAAGGCAAGAATATTTATGTCAATCAGTTACTTTACACATTTTTAATAAAACTTTAAGTTATTATAATACCTTACTTTTTATTATGCATCCGAAGACAGACTCTGGAAGTATATTTGAGCGAAATAGTTATATGAATACTTACAGAAATAGTTGTGTGAATAATTATACAAACGCATGAAAGAACCATAAATGCCATTGGAATTTGCAGTGGACATCCTGCGTATAGGTCTGATGTCTGAAAGTTTCTTTAAACTAAAAAAAAAACATTACTTTATGTATGATAAAAATATGCATCCAATGTGTGGCGGACCTAGCAGCGGTGATACTACTCCTACCAAGCCATCACAAAAATACAATGTCTTAGATGTTTAAATGTGAGGCTAAAAATTAGTCTACAACAACGAAGTTCTTATTTTTCCAAGATTCTGTCAGATAGTATTTGTCTTCGCTAAAGACATTAAACGCAGGAAGTCCATTCTACTTAGCACTGCAAGCTTAAACGTCTACATATATGGACTATGCAGTGGACAAGAATGAAGCTTCTCGTTAAAAGTAGATTAGTTTACTAATATCATACGGGGGCAACATTATATTCTCTAACCTATAAATAAATACTGTGATTATTTTGTCAGTAATTAAAAATATACAAATAAAACTCTTTTACAATTATCGATTTCAACATATATATTTTAATAAAGCACATATCAACTGGTACTTAGATAAAAAAAATGGATATACATTTAAATTATTCTTAAAAAATTTATGTATTATCGAGTATAATCATACCAATTACAATACAATGTGCATAATTTATATTTGACTCTTGACACCTGAAATCTACCTGTCATTATCTACTGATAAACACAGTGTATTTGAATGAATACATTAGGTAAAAATAACTTAACATTTCATGAGATTTCAAATTCTTTTAGTAAGAGCTTCAAAATATTAGATTATTTTTGGCCAAAATAATTAAGTTATTTCAGAAATTAATTTGTTATACTAATTTATGTAATGATGATGTATGGACTTTTCAGTTAAATTACATAGGATAATAGGCCTGCATACTTACTGCTGAGGGAGATAGTGAAAGACAGAGCATTGACCCCATTCTTTAATAGTGCAAAAACAATGCATTACGGACTGAATTTTTACAACTAAACACTATTAGAAAGGGACATGTGCCATTTTTCCCAATGGATATCTCTTGGCCATTTTAGGTCCATTACTAATAAAAGACCTTACAAAGGTACCCAGACGGTTCATTTTTAGTTGTCCTATTTTGAAAGTACATAGTTGTGTTATCGTATTATGTTTACATAATATTATTATTCCTCTTATAAAGGTTAACATTGAGACTGGATTATATATATTTTATGGTTAGTTTTTCTCACTAACCATTATGAAATAAGACAATGGAGAAAAATAATTCCTTTTTATAAAAAATGTTAATCTATTGAGTGAAAAAGAACTTCAAATTAAGTCAATTTTTATTAACCTCAGGTTTACTTCTTGGAATTTAATAAAATGTATAAATACTCTGATATTATATTATAGTTTGTTAAGTATATAATATATGCAATGTTTTAATTTGGAATACATAAAAATGAAATATACATATAAGCATAATTTGTTTTTACAATAAGGTATATTTTGTGACAAGGCAACAACAATATAAAATTGTTTACAATATTTACTGATCATTCGGTTTTATAAACTGTAATATACTATATTAAATGGCATCCAACAATAATAAAAATAATATAGCTATTTCATATTATTATAAAATTTGCATAATATTATTATGATCATATTACATTACTAGGACCATATTTTTTTATTGTAGATAATACTTATTTTTATAAGGCATGTATTCAGGAATGTTTTGGCATTAACAATTAGAATATTAAATTTATTGCTTACCATATAAGTAGGATTTTAAATATATATTTGTTTACAATAATGTCTAGACAGTTGATTGTGTATGTAATACTAGTACATATATTGTTTGATTAGCATTTTAATAATACGGTGTATTACTGATGTAATAATAGCATTGAAGCCATTGTAAATATATTTTTCAGATTTATATTACTGCAATAATTATTCATCTAACTATATGGTACACAGAATACACCATACTATAAAGTAATTATTTCTAAAAAATACACTCTCATTAGGAAATTACTAATATTATTTTTTCATAAACAACTATTAAGTCTTCTCTTATTTTCTTTATAAGCAGATTTAAAATTATTGATATATATTTGATTAATAATATTAACAACTTTTTTGAAAATGGCTTCATAATTTGGAACTATTAGGACATATATGCACCAAGAACCTAGTTGTTTTGGATCACGGTAAGGGTTGTTAGATATGTTTAAACAAAAACCAACATTTTTATCAAAAAAAGTCCAATTACAAAAACATTTATAACAAAAACAATTTGGCGAGCAAAAAAAAATTACCATCTTCAAAATATTATGCCTTATTGAAATGTGGGTCCTTTGTAAAGAATTGCAATTCATCAGCATTCTACATCAGTTCTCTTAAAGAGATTTTCGCTGTAAATTTCCCTCTTTTCAAATCTTTCTCTCCTCCTCCCAATGGGAAAACATGGACAGCATCCTTCCTCGGTTTTAATAACAACTTTTCAACAAATTTAATAATACCGGACTGAACATTTCTGCAGTTCAGCTGAACAAGACTTTTTCAAGTGGACTCAAATTTTACACCATGATTACAATAACCATGGTTATATCCATTGACATGATATAATTATTTTATTTGATTAATTAAATAGGCACATTTTTAATAATACTTTTACACCTTTTTTTTTAATATGTCACTATTAATTATTTTCTCTATATAATGCCAATTCCAATGCATAATATGATAATTTCAGTACATTCAATGTGATATGTATTATATTTTCCCTAAAAGAAAGCCATGAAATATCTAACCAGGTTTTTTTTAATGGTATATTATGATTAGATTGATTTAATTTTATAAATAGTAAATGATAATTATTATTAACATTAAGGTTATCAACTGACAATACTTGGTGAAACTGCATAATTATAATTTTAGAATTAATTTTAATTAAAAAATTAATAAATTTATTAATTTAATAAATTAATTTTTTAATTAAAATTAATTCTAAAATAATAAAAAATATAATATTCTTAAATAAACTATTTTCCGACGTATTTGGAAAAAATTTGCAGTAAAATATAATAGTGTATAATTTATCTTTATTATACGAAAAAAGGTTATTCATCACATGAATTAATAAAAAAATACGCTCTCTAATATCTCATATAGCATTTCATCTTTAAAATTTAAAAAGGTTTTATTTTCTACTGATAGTTACTTAACAAAACAACTACATTCTAATATTAAATAGTTTTGATCACTGTTAATTTTTATTACTTATAAACCTAGAAAGCACATATCTTTAAAGCCGGCCCGATCTTGCATCAGTTATAACACCCCAAAGTTCAATTATAAATTCATCGGTGAATCCAAACTCCTGCAAGTCGCTGCCATCGATGGATTCTGCGAGCTGCATGGAGTTTGATTTGTTGTGTGCAAGGTCCCATATTTGAGTCGCCAAATCTGCATCATTGATTCCCATGAATGATTCCAATAGGTTGTTAACTTTTTCAATTCCAACTTTATCTTTATCATCATGCTGAAACACAAATAGTAAAACAATCAACATGATTAACTGCCGAGATCATAATATTTATGCGCTTGATGGCCCTCAAGGATGAGATCTATTGGGGGCTTGAAGATTTGTCACCTATAGTATTCGATGCATATTGAAACGTTTCATTATAACCTCTTACACTCCCGAAGCATAGACCATTCGGTCCTAAAAGAATCCTGCACCCAATTATTAATTAGTAAAGCTAACAATAAAAATAGTAAATAGTGTTGTTCTTTGATAGAGAATATATTTAAAATAAATAATTGACACAAAATTAATATAGTACAATAAATATTTAAGGTGTTTAAAGTGTTTATCAACTGATATGGTTTTTGCCTTGTCCTAAGTTATCTCTGTATCCCTAAGCTACTCTATATATATATATATATATATAATATACATGATATATACAATACCTGATAGTTACGAGAGCATTTGTACAAAGGTTTTACAATATATGATCACATAACTAATAACAAACCTCGTTTTCTATAGCCGCTTGTCCGTTTGCTTTGAACCGTAGAGTTTCTTTACCCGATCCATAAGCTTGTTTCCTTCCCGCTCTTGCACCGCTTGACTTTGGTCCAATACTTGCAAAGCCACTCTTCAGCGGTTCAACAAGCCTGATTGTGAATGTGGCTCCTTTTGGTATTTCTTTTAGTAGTTTAGCAACTTCGTAATGTCGTTTTCCAATAACATTATGCTCGTCCAATTTTTCAACGTGATCCCCTACCTGTAAATAAAATAAAATGTCAATTTGAGAGATCATAAGAGTAAAATAATATATAGTTAGTAAAATTTTATTTTTACACATAAATCATTCAGTTATCTTCTTTTAACGTTATGTTTTTTCATGGCATACTACCTCTATTATTTAAAAAATACTTAAAAATTTAATAAATGTATTTAAAAAGTATTACCTAAATAAAATATTTGGATACAAATCTGTGCAATCTATAAAAAAATTGACTTGATAAAATAATACTTCTCTGATATGTAATGTGTTATTGATATTTATTATTGTAACTTTTTCATTAAATCACATTTAATAAAAGGTCCATTTTAGGTTGTTTCCAATTTAGGTATGACATTTTTTGACTTTGATGCTAATCTTTTGAGCCTATTAAAAATGCAAGTTAAGAATGTAACACATTGAAAACATAAATAATGACATAAAATTAATAATTTATCATTTTTATGACCATCATAATGAGCTAATATTTGGGTCATGACATGAATGGTAATCAGAATTAATAAGTTGCTGGAAGAATTTGATAGGGTAACAGACATAGTTCTATATATATTTTTTTTATGTAAACATGTAAGGAGAATATTGACAGATGAGAGGTGATAGTGATTCTGAAATTTCATTTGTGGATTCTATGATGCTTACACTTCTACATATGGTTAAGCGCTGCATGTGAAGTGTTTATCCGACAACGTCATAGACTACAGACCGTCATTCAAGCATCATGCTTATTATTACAGGTATTGACTATGAATGAGTGGTCTTCACGAAACGACTTTTGTCTACCACCAATTTTTATTAATAGGTTATGACTGGATTTTACGGGTGAGGGATCAAATTCACATCAACCGGGGGTATTTATAGAGCTAAGAAATCAATTAAACTTTTATTTTAATCTCCGTTAAGGATCGAACCAACGACCTTCGGTTTGCCAAGCAAACACTTTAACTACTAAGATATGACCGCCGGCATAAGCTATGACTGACGGCCGATTAATGTTTTGAGATCACTATATTTGAAAATAATATTTGTTTTATATGCCCACTGCCATACTACTCTTACAACAAATTAGCCTATCATTCCCTAGGATGACAAGAGCATAGAGATTCTTGAAATTTTCTTTGTTCCTTTTGTTAGAAAGAGGAGTCCATTTCGATGCAGTTCCAGGGAATCGCCTCGGCCCTATCGGGCATCATAACATTGTGGCAACTAAAAAAAATTCCTTGCAAAAAAATTGCATATAGCATTTTTTGTGAAAGAATCTATCTTCCATTTCCATCTCTTTACAAACCGTGATTGCGATTTTGATCTCTTTCGCGGGTTCTTTCTTTTTAGTACTTCTGTGCAGTGGCCACAATTGTTCAGAGGAGACTCCCACTGGACTTATCAGTTGCAAACTGATCATAATCTGAATGAGCGCATCAGCAAGGAGACTTAACTCTCCTCCGGTGTGATACGGGTGTGAGGCTGGTAAAGTCCAAATTCTTGAAATTTATAAAAATATATTTTGAACTAAAATTTAGAATGTGTTGATAGATAATGAAGATTTTAAACATAAATTAAATTTTAAGATACAACTTACCTGAATATGTGGAATTTGAGATATAATAGATCCTTCTTTTATTCGTTTGATGAAGGCGTAGCCGGCGCCATTGTCTGTAATAGTAAGTCCTAGAGATTCGTCACTTTTTACAACCTCTACTTCTTTAGGTCTCCCTTTTCTGTGGGCGAAGATAAAGTCTTCCAAGCCTATCTGTCCCCCAAGTAGTTTAAGCATATCGACCTTATGAGTGTTGAGAGTGCAAAACAATATCTAGAAAGAAAATATTTTTATTTAATACATATTCAAGTTCAATGTAAGCAGTATATTTTTAATACCATAGTAAAAAGTTCTTCCAATTTAACACTTTGTCATGTAATGCTAATATAGTTATTAATAAAAAAACAATAAATCATAATTAAAGTTGTGGAGGCTACCCAATGAATAGGCACACTCAAGTGGCAATAGGCAGGATCATATCTGTCGAAGAGACGACGGTTGATAAGGAAGAAAAGTATTGGAATGGCATCCAAGAACTGGCAAACAAAGCATTGGCCAACCCCCTGCAAGATGAACTGACGACATAAGAAGAAAAGCGGGGGTGGCCTGGATGTGGAAGGCAGACGATCTAAGAGGATGGAGACTTATGCAGGACGCTTACGTTCAACAATGCATGGATACAGGCTGTTGATGATGATGATGATAATGAAATCATAATTTTTATTTTGATTATAAATTAGTCAGAATGAAACAATGTTTTGCTTATCATTTTATTAAAATAGTATGATTTTTTATTAAAAATTTGGAATATATTACTTTATTAAGTCCAACTTGTTTTGATATACCTAATCTTTCTTTTTTATTATTAATTTTTTTCAGACTGTTCATATTTATTTTGCCTAAAAACACAAGTTTATTCAAATGAAAAGATTATTTAAATTCAGAGAGAAAAATATTAACAATACATATTTAAATTATTCCTTAAAGTTGCTATTCTCCTTAGAATATTATATTATAGAGCATAAAATCAAATAATTTCTCTAATAAAAAATAATTATAATTCAATATTATTTAAATATTTTATCCCTATTCCTCTTGTAACCATACAATTTTATCATAAATATTAAATATATTAATGTAATTATTTATTCCCTTACTTAGGATAAATTATTTTTAGAAGAAAATAAATAATTGCTGGACTCAACATTCCAAAATTTTTAAATGAAAATAACACTAATGCTTATTTTGACCTTGAATTACGAAAAAAACGTACATCAATTGTTAATACATTTATAAATTTATCCTGCATATTTTTTTAAAATGATAAAGATTACACATCATCAGGATTTCTAGGATGAGGATATCTATTGTGCTTATCTAACGCAAAAAGGATAAAAAAAATGTTGAACCCAGGGACAGATTAACCTCGCCGTAAGCGAATCCAACTCCAAAAACAGGTAACATCCAAAATATTGGGTTTTCAAAAAAATATATTCAGCGTCACGTTTTCGCCCCTATATTTTTATGAGCAAAATGGGCACGCGGCCACAAAATTTCGGTCCTGCATTTTTTTATGAGTAAAAAAAGTAATGGTAAATAATAATTCATAACATAAAATGTTTTGGGGTTTCATCTGAATGTCCTCTAGGCCGGTGATGATAATGCTTATGTAGCCAGGCCCCAGGAATTTATCAATCTCCCTTTTCTCGTCTTCACAGGATTGACTATCTTTATACAATAACTTGATAATTAACAGTAAATATAAGTTTTAAGTTTCATAATAATTGTGTTTTGATTTGAAAACAATACTGCCGAATATTACGAATTTATGTATGGATGAATGTCACATAAAGGTGACGTATTTTAGTTAACTTTTTTTGGTCCAATGTTACGAGCGTTTATAGATATAATAAGGTACTAGTATGTATGAATAGTACCTTATTGTTATTCAAATTATTAAGTGTTTCAAACTCTGGTAATGTATATCATAACATTAAATATAACATGTCATCATGTAGTTAATCACAATCGTTTATGAACATGGAACGGAAAAGTTTTTTGTTCACAATTTTTTTTTTTCGTTGAAACATTTTCGCGTACGTAAATCGAGCACTTATTAATGCATTCAATTTTTTTGCGGAATTTACAAATATTTGATTATAAGCAAATTTATTAATTTAAACGCGTTTTGTATTTAATTACAAATCAGAAACAAATTAACAGTTATCGAAAGTAACACTTTTTCGATATCGAATTAATAATTTCAAATACAAAATAAACTACATTATGCCTGCCTCTGCCTAAAATATAATTCACTAAAGTCAACTCTCCTATAACGTATTCATAAGATCAGATGTTAGCCCGATGCTCATGAGGCCTGGGCAATTTAGTTATACGAGACTGTTCAAACCAAAAAATATTATTAGAAGGGACCGTTACATGAAAAAAGCCGCAAAAACTATAGGAAAAATATCCGTAACATATATAAAAAAGCGTTCGTTAAAGAAATTGACTGTATTGCAGTGGGTCCCTAACAATGTTCCGAGAAGATTTTGAAACAATCTGATGGTTTTGTTGCTCTGCGAACTGACGTTATAATAACAAGCGCTCAGAGGCTCCAAAATGTTGAGAGTCACAGATCTAAATGATGGAAATATGTACCATCATGTATAGAAACGATTTTTGATCATATCTATGTAAATAGGTGAGGTTGTGTGAGTGTAATGCTGTCACCAATATAGTTTTTATAGAATTTTCACTTCCTCTAAGCCAGCAGCCCATATCCATATATCCTGTGCGTCGAATGGAACGTTCACGATTAGCATAACATGTGCGCCTACTCATCAGCGAGGGAGCGTGCATTCTGGTTATGCAGTCGACATTTTTGTATTGATTCATTTTATTCAGTATCTATATATTAGTAATTTTATTTATTTTTAGTCTGGGCATAAATTAATATTCTATAAATATTACGCAAATAATTTTATTTAATATATTATGCCAATCTAATGTCTGCGCATGTACACATCTTAATTGTACGATCGTAAAATTATCAAAGATATATCATAAATATTATCTGCTAGTAAGAAGGTACATTCAAATAAAATGACCTACAGCTCTATATAAATTAAAACTAAGAAAAACTATGACTAAAATCAACTTCAACGTTCAGATATTTTTTATTTCAAAAATCCCCAGACAACATGATAATTATCATTTTTTAAATGCTATAATAATTATCACAATTACAATATCTTCCGTGAAACTATTAAATTGGCACGACCGACGGGTATTTGTCGAACAAATGGAACGAAACGCTGTAGAAAAACAATATGTGCACACATTGTTAGGTTTACTTTGTGTGATCATTTTTTCCGATAAAATGTTATTTGCGTCGGCGCTTTTATGAGTATAATGACTGACATTCCAACGGTCGGTAAGACTTGATTAGATGCTTAGGGGAGCTGCTTTTGGCCGGGTACTAGGTCGAGCGAAGACTACAGCTTCCTACTTCCTAGATCTCTTAAATGTGTATTATTTCGCATTTCAGAACTTCGTTAATAATTTAAAAAATAGTCCACGTCGGATATGTAAATGGGTGTATTGTTCTTAACTCATTACATGCACAATAGCGTTGGTGGGACGTGTGGGTGAAAAACAAAAAAAACAAAAATGCAATGTCATTAAAGTATGCAAATGCATATACATATTCTATTTCAGTAATAATTTTTAAAAAATACGACGTTGCAATAACAAACACAATCAAAAATAATATCCATACAATGCTTTCCATTACAATTGCAGTTTTAGTATTTGAAATAAAGAATCATCAAATTAAGATCAACTGAGTACAATACTATCAACGTTACACTTGTATTTATATGCTTCGTATTATTTATCTGTTTTTTAAGCCATGCATATTTAAAAAAAGTTCAGGTACCATAAAATAATACATTATTACATTTATAAATTATTTCTGTACATTATAATGGATGATTAATTATTAATTAAATGTGGTTAAAAATAACAAGATATTTTCACACTTATAAGAGCCCTACAAACTATATTCTTGTATGTACTATTGTTAATGGAGGAGAGACTGTTCGTCGCAGATATGAGCTATCATTATGAATATAATTTTATTTTGATATTTTTCAACTAAATAAAAGTCTGACAAGTTTAAAATCCACAACAAACACATGGATGTAGTGGGATGGATAGTTTCGTTCATCTCAACCCAATTGTCCTTGGTGCGCATGGATGGCCATGCCCTTGCCGGAATGCTGCGGACTGATACAGGTTGATAAGTGGTACGATGTATTTGTAAACCTGTTACTGCAGAGAGAATCTTGACCAAGAAATAGAAGATCCACAGTCACAATATAAACTACGTAAAATGTAACCCAGAAAAGTTGTAAGGCATTAACAAGTTAATATAGAGAAAATAATGCTTGTAATTATTTAAATTACTTACACAAGTCTTTAACAATTATTTTTTATTAATTTATACAACTATGAGGCTTTTATGAAAAAGGACATTTAAGTGAAATAACATTAACGTTATTTGGTAAATACATAATGAAACAATTAATCAATCTAATTAATTATTTTTTATGCCACACACTGAAAATCAAATATATTCCCTTTATTTATTTTGATACTATTGTTTCTTTAAATATTTATTTATTGTTATATTCGCGCGATGCCAAATCATCTTAAAAAATGTATTTTATTTTATTATTTAAATTTTTAATCCCGATTTATACAAGTAATAATATATATTTATTGTTATAAAAATACTTCAGTTATTGTTTATCGCTTACTAAATAAAAGTATACATTCGTACTCGTGTATATCTGGTACCTGTATAGATTGCATTCGTAATAACGTAGGTATGCAATATATATTTTTTGATAATTTTCTTATCAATTGATATTCTATAGAAGTTGCTGATAAAAATAAGCACCGATAACATTTTTAAGTCCGTTTTAGCTCTAGTTACAAGTACGCATAATATTTTACTTGTTGATTTATGTCAGGCATGTTCAAGAGAGACGCCGCGATCTTCCAATATAAATGAATGTATGTATTTTTATTTGAAAAATGCATCTAAAGTAAAATTTACGAAAGTATTTTAGTCAACCGTGAATCTAATTGGATACAAAGTAATTTAAAAAAATCGTTATTTAAGAGCGCACATTAAAATCGGAAGTATTGGAAATTAATAAATTAAAATATTTTACGCTTAATAGAAAATATGTAATTAATAAATATTTCAAAATATTATATTGTGTAGTGAAGTGTGACTGCATACATTATACTAGCGAAAACATTGTATGCATGCGGGGCTATGCGTCAGAAAATATTATTTATACATATTTAAAAATCATTTTGACGAAAATGTTTAAAATTTCACGATTGCTAGTTGAAGGAAAATGTTTAAGGAAAAATTCAATAGGAAAGACACATCAAAAAATCTTATTTGATTAATTTAAGGTGCAGTCAAAAATTTATGAATTTTTTCAAAAAATGGTTTTATGTCAGTTCAAATTGGTAATTTTTGTCAAAAATAAAATTTCTGCCCTTATCTTCTTGTAACAAAAACAACGAAAATTACATTAATCGTGGTACATTCATTAATCTTGTTATAGCTATGTACATATTTTTTCAAAAAGAATGTTTTGCTCTCGTTAATGTCATGTTATCGGGCGATGATAACCATTTTTTTCTGCCTTAAATGGATTGAATGTATCTTGAAGACACGTGGTTCTAACAGGCCATTTGCCTTATATCATGGAAAACAATGGCATGATTGCACTAGACCAGTGGTTCTTAATTATTGCTTTGCTAGGAATTTTCAGATATGTACTAAACTATTTAAAAAAAAGATTCGTCCAATTAAAAATTATGGAAGATGATATTACGAAGACAGTTGTTGACTATCGATGTTCTGCACTAGCCATGCATTGGTCGTGTTATCGTTTCGATGAACAGAATTGGACTAATAAATAGTGCAATTTAACTTTAATTAGCCACTGGACTTTTTTAGAGGTATTTGAAATCAAAAGTTTTTTGTCAACGAGCCTATTAGAAACCCTTCACCAGATCAGTTTTCGATTGCTCTCAGACCAGAACTGGTTCAGGGATTTAAGTATGAGAAGCACTATAATGTGACCGACCATAGAAGAATTCTTCAATTACATTATGCAAATCAATGTAATATATTTATATAGCCTTTTAAAATGTAGACAGTTAATATACTCAATTAATTTCGTAGATTTTCACGGCCAGATTTGGAATGGTGGCTTTTGGGTTGAGCCATGTGAGGCGAATTTCTCCTTCCATCCGATATTTCGATCGCCATTGCAGGGGTCATCCTCAAATCATCACTTCTGAGGATAACCCCCGCAATAGCGGTTGAAATATTGGAGAGAAGGAGAAATTTGCCACACAAGGATCAAAACAAAAGCCACAATTCCAGTTTACATACTGATTATCGGGTAAGTAAAGTATTATACTATGTATTATAGTTTGTATATAGTTTTTAATTTGTTCGCTAACGCTATGTAGGGTTTAAGAAAGAGACTATCGGCCATAGTCGCCAAACTCATGCTCTGTCACCGCATCTTAACACAAAGCCGAAGACAACTGAGTCCTTTCTAAGAGCGATTTAATGGTTTCGTATCTGTCTTCGAGTCTTTTACAAAAGGCCCATGAAACTTTTAGAGGCAGGCGGATTAAAAAAATAAACTCTTAGCGGGCCGGAAGAAACTATATTTATTTAAATTATATTATAAGCTTTTTTACATGGGCATGTCATAGCTTTTATGAGGTCCTGGAGCATTTTGAAAAATAAATTAACGGAGTATCAGATCCATCATAGTTTAATGAAAGTTTAGCGGAAATGAGGAGAATTCGCAGGTCTATATTTTTTAAATAAATTGTATTACTTATATTTTGACACTGCTATTTTATAGTACTCATACGAAGGCTCACATAAAGCACGATTTTTTAAGCAGAGTGAATTCAGAACCAAAGCATTAAATTTTATAAGTTCAATATTTTTACACAAATACATTCAAATAAGATTAGGGACGAAGGAAATTCTTCGCGGCCCATAGTTTCGTGATCGCTGTTCTATATATTTTCAAGAGCAGTAGACTCCAGCGGTCTTTAAGATCCTCCTTTTTGACCTGCATATAAATGTTTGTTTATAAATGTGTCCAAAACATTTATGTTTTTTGTTTTAGTTTTAAATAGCAGCGTGGACGTTTTCCCTCGTTTGCGAGAATATGTGTACTAAATAGTAAGTACTCCACACACAACAATCAAGTATTTTAGCAATTTTGAGGGAAACTACTCTAGGCTAGCTTATTAATTGAATTATGTCTATAATCTGAAAGAGCGCATAATCAAGGAGGCTTCACTGAGGTCCTTATTCGTTTGTGGGGTTGTGAAAGACCAGAAAGTATAATAATACATAAAGTAGAAAAAGTATCTTATGATAACGATACTTACATCATCGGCTGGGAAATCGTAGCACTCAGAGATCTTTTGGTATAACTCCTTGACGTTTGAAAATCCAGATATGAGGCCAAGCGGGCTGCCGTGGGCCTGCTGACAATGGAACACTAGTTGGGGCCTTTGCACCGTGGATTCGCTCCCCTTCGCGTTCTCTGAGTGCTTCCCGATGCCATTGCCCTGGCTTTTGGGAATATCTTCCACGACGGGGGCGGCTGGGGGAGGTCTCGGAGACTTCTTCTTGAACAGAGACATGTTAACCTCTCAGTCTGATACCCGCCTGACACTGCGGCTAAGTGAATCGGATCTAGGCCTCGGCGATTGCTTTTTTTATCAACTTCATATTCTTAGATAACGCATTTATCTGAAGCGAGAGGTTTTTAAGGCTATTTACATGCCGTGATACGACATTGGCCGGCGGATACGAAGGATACACAGCTGCTACCGCGCACTGAACATAATCAAATTTGACAGATCCCGAATTTATTTCAGAATAAATTGATTTCGATTTAGTAATTATTTATTTCGATATCACTATGTTATGCGTAATATATTACACTACTGCAGCATTAACAATTTGCCAATCAAAGATAAGAAACATCTTCTTCTTCTAGTAATAATAATTAATTATGTCCACTCCAAGTTAAATCGTCAGAGTACTGACGTCACAAAACAACAAATAACATTTCCACGTTACCAACTACAAGATAAGTAACGAGCATTTTGGCCAACTTACTATGATAAATACTTTATGGTGTCTATGTATCATGGTAGGTAGACATAAATGTTCATTACCTGATATTGGGTTGTACATATTTATATTAATAGCCAGTCGGAAAAGAGCAACCATTTAAGGCGGCTCAATTTTTTATATGTATATTCCTCATATCATTGGTAAATATATTCATGAATATGCTAAAAAACATTCAAATCCCCACAATAGAACAATCTATATGGAGTAATAATTGCTAATTAAAATGTAAGTATGACATATACTTTATTAATAATTGACGTTGTGTTTTTCTCTAAACGACTTTTTTCCATTTGGCATGCACAGTTACGCAAAAACTAATTATTCGATCATTGCCAAACATTTTTTTATTATTCTCTATTGATTATTAACATCATGTTTCGGCCTCCCTGGAGACCATCTTCAATAATTATTGAAGATGGTCTCCAGGAAGGCTGAAACATGTAATCATTTAAAATACATTGTAAATCTAAGCTAAATATTTTAAATTAATTTTTTAATTTTTATTAGAATATTATTTTATTATTTCAATATTCTAATCTACTTTTATAGATCATTGACTATATTACAATATTATTATTACTTAAATATACATATACTAAACATAAAATTCTTTTTTCAAAATAGTCGGAAAGTAATAATATTAAGCTTGTGAATAAATGAATACTGATAGAATAATAATAAAAATATACATACTTTGAATATATACTATGGCGACATCTGTCGTACGATAATAACAATGATATAAATACTAGTTTCATCGCAGGTCGGTCTGGGCATAGCAATGGCGCGATTCGCCGAGCGGTATGAATACCTGGGCATAGTTGGTTTCCAAAGTCCGCGGTTCGCATCCCGCTTCTGCCGTTATTTTTGTGCTTGGATTGACGCGTTGAAAAAAAAGAATTTTATGTTTAGTATATGTATATTTAAGTAATAAATATTTTTAGTTATTTTTTTCATTTAAATTAATTTAAAATTATGCAGTTTCACCAAGTATTGCCAGTTGATAACCTTAATGTTATTATAATTTTAGAATTAATTTTAATTAAAAAATTAATAAATTAAGAATATTTAATTTTGATTGACAATTTATTTTAATGATTACATGTTTCGGCCTTCCTGAAGACCATCTTCAGTAATGAAAAAATAAAAACAGGCAGTGGCTTATATAGGTATGGACATATTATAATTATGCAGTTTGACCAAGTATTATCAGTTGATAACCTTAATATTACTTAATGTTATTCTTTATTGAATCACCTATTAGATGAATCTAAGTTTTATGAAAAATGATCTTTTAGAATATATTTTTTAAGAAATAAGATGAAAAAATGTGTCAAAAAAAACTTTTTGTTTTCAAATGTCTCTTAACCAGGGCTTCTTAAACTTTTTTCATTCACGACCCCATTTATGATTGCGAGTTTCCAGGCGACCCCATATAAATATAAAAGAAATATAAATCAATATTTTTTGATGATTTATTTAGTAACAATATATATAAACATATGAAAATATATTGCTTTAGAATACGTTTAGAAACATAAAAATCTAAAATTTTACAAAAAGTTGTAAAATTGTATTTATTATAATTACAAAAATTATATGTACTATTTTTCATCAAAATTGCATTTTTTTAAATCTCTCGCTACCCCAGAATTTTGCTACGCAAACACATTTGGGGTCGCGACCCATAACTTAAGAAGGCCTGCTCTAAGCCATTCAATTTTTCATATTTGTTATAAAATTTTAGTTTCAACTATTTTTTTTTTTTTTATGTAAGCACATACAGGAGAATACCGACAGATGGTGATAGTAATTTTTTTTGTCTCATCTATGGAATTCTATGACGCTTGCCATGGTGTATATGGCTAAACGCTGCATGTGGAGTGTTGATCCGCCAACATCATAGACTACAGCCCGAGATTCACGCATCATCCTTTATTATTACAGGAATCTACTATGAATGGGTGGTCTTCACGGGACGACTTTTGTCTACCACCAATTTTAATTGATAGGCTATGACTGACATTTTACGGGTGATGGATCAAATTCACACCAACCGGGGTATTTTAGAGCTCAGAAATCGATAAAAATCCTTTTTTTTTTTAATCTCCGTCGGGGATCGAACCCACGACCTTTGGCTTGCAAAGCGAACGCTTTACCATTGAGCTATGACCGCCGGCAATTACTACATTACTACACATTATAACTTACATTTTATATCTTTTCCAGATTAATACTCCCTAACACCTAAATTTCAGAACACATGTATATCAACTTATAACTATGACAATATTGGAGAAAAACTTCTAAAAAGATTTGATCATGTAGTTCATAACATACATAAAAACACCTTACAGACTCCATCACTTTTCACTATTTAACAATCACAAAAAAGGTTAAATAAACAACCTCCTAAAGTGGTTGTTCCACTTAATTAACCGACATCTTTTTTGAAAAATGGAAACTTAGTAAGTAAGCTGAAATAATACGAAATCAAAAAATTAAATAGTAAAAAAATTAAACAAAAAAACAATTGACCAACTTGTTAAAAGTTTAGGATATTTCCACTACCTTGTCATATAGGTATATAATAGACCTGGTTGTATTTATAAATATAATCAGTTAAATGTTGTCTCAGGTACAATTAGAAACACTCTAGAACCTTAGTATTCTCTGATGATTGCAAAACATATTTCTATTTAAGTGTTCTATGCATTCAAATAGCTCGCTTACCTAGCAGATTGAATATGTAGAACACTAGAAATAAGATCTGCAACCGCTTCGTAAATGTAGTCAACAGTTTGAACTAAAATTTAATTTAATTTATTTTTATTATATTATTATTATGTTACCACAGATTTTAAGCAAGAATATCTTTGGGGCATAATGTTGGATTTGGCATATTACATCTGTATAACAAGGTAAGAGAAATGATAGGATAAATAATACAAAATCTCGAATGAAAATAAATATGTTTGTTTATTAAGTTTAGTTGAACAACATAATTTATCAATTATATAGCGTATTTTTATGTCAGTCACAGTTTCTATGTCAAAAATCAATATACATTTATAAAAATTAGGGTATGGCTTAGACCAGCGGTCGGGGAACTTTTTTAACCATTACACCAAAATATTTTTGCGTAAGTCGATATTACCCCAAAATATTTTTGCATAAGTCGATATTACCCCAAAATATTTTTGCGTATGTCGATATTACCTCTTCCCTCCATTTTGAAAAGAAGACAATCAATGTATATTTAAATAAACATTATTTATTGAATTAATTTACATGGAAAATAACAAAAAAGTTACATGAAAATAATGTTTTATGAAAAAGCAAATTAGAAAAATTTCCTTACTACCCCACGAAACATATTTTTCCCCATTTGGGATAATTTACCCTGGTTCCCCGACCGCTGGCTTAGACGTTAAACTACCATCCCAAAAGTCTAGGTTCGATTCTTGACGGAGATGGAATAAAAATGATTTTTAGTAATTTTAAAGCTCTATAAATACCCCCTTGTAAATTTAAGCCCTCGCCCGTAAAATGCCAGTCATAACATAAGAATAAAATAATGGTGAAAGAAGAAAGTTGTTCCGTAACCCATTCAAAGTCCACATAAAAATGGATGATGACATTAAATGAAGTTGATGTATCAACACATCACATGTAGAGCTTAGCCATACTTACAAATGGCAAGCAACATAGAATCCAAATGGAATTTCGCCATAACCTTCTATCAGAGTTCTCCTGTATGTGCTTACATAAAAGAAATACATTACCGAGGGAGTTGTATCTGTGCATCTCAATTAGAAAGAACATTTCGGTCATGAGTAGTAAAATATTCCCCTAGGATAAGATGAAGTTGCCTAAACATTTTTTACTTCAAATAATTGCTGTGTACCCACCCATAAAACCAAAAATATATTGTCAGTGGCTAAAAATATTATTTATTTTTAATTCATGTTTTTTTTAAGTACATATTTAGATAATTACTCTACATTTAAAATGAATGTAAGAACTTCTACGAAATTTCCTTTACTGGTGTTGCTATACTTCTTAAGTACTAAATATTTTTTTGTTATTTATTTTAAAAATTACATTATTTTATGAAAATTTTAACCCATATTATTTTAGTGTTGAATAGGTTGAATTTTAGCATTTAACCTGTTGAATTTTATCATTTAACCTCTTACCACCAAGTTTCAGATTTAAAAAATAAGAAGTAATTAGAAAACATGTCATGTTCAGTGACAATGGCACTTTGTTAGAACACCGAAGTTTAGCAAAATTTGATTAGGACCACAATTTGGATGATTCAACGCCTGTAGCTGGTCAGGTTGAGTTGCTCCTTAGGATCAAATGGTCCAGGCTTCGGGAGCATCAGTCTAATCACCCAATAAAATATATGCCTCAGATACAATAACTGTCTTCTCAAGTCGACTTGTCTTGGGAGTCTTTGCGAACCATGTATATTCTCAGGTAGACTCAATTCAGAGATGTCTGGAGTAAGGTAAGGCATGGACAGTGGCAAATGACAGAACTGAGTGGTACCAATATGTGATGTTGTTTCAGATATGGAACGGATATGGGAAGAAGATATCCAGTGTTTCATCAGTGGCATTAAATAAATAATACAACTTAAGTAGCTGGAAACATTTTTTTTTATTATTTTTTGATACATTAAAGAAAATTTATTCACGCGGTGGCTGCGGGCTTGGCTGCGCCCTTGTTGGTCTTGGGACCAGCTACCTTCTTGGGTCCAGCGGGCAGACCAACTCTGAATCCATTACGGAAACGCCTGCGGACAATCTTCAGGTGACGTATGCGGCCAGTACCGGTGGTCTTCCTGCGCTTGGCCTTCACTGACCAGTTGTCTGTAAATGGAATAAATACACATAAGTTAAAGTGTAATTCAAATATATGTGCACAGTAATTGAGATGTCGGTGTTGCTTAACCCTTTGGTTACTAAGCGTCGAATATTCGACAGTCGATTCTCGTGCGAAAAAGATGAAGCGTCGAATATTCGATACTCATCTAAACATTTTTTTAAGGTTAGTAATATTAGTATTCGTACTTCCAGCTTTTAAAATGTGATTTTAGAAAGTCATCACAAATAACTAATGAATTGGATCCTTTGGTTACTAAGCGTTGAATATTCGACGGTCGATTCTTATGCGAAAAAGACGAAGTCTTGAATATTTGACAGTAATAAAGATTTATTATTTACATCATATACCTGTATGATCTCAAAATCAAAATTTGAGTTTGGATATTTTGTTTTATCTGTTGTATTATATATAATTATTATTGATTAAATTTTTACTTGCTTAATCTGAAATATGAACTGTTCGGAATGAAAATTATTTTTACAATCTAGCGTAAAAAAAAAATTATATAAAATTTTTGAAGTACTAAAAAATGCTCTAAAATCGCTTGTTTTTTTTCGCAAGTTCACTAATAAATTTTTTAGTAACCAAAGGGTTAATCCTATCAATTTGATTCAGTAGAGTAAAACCAAAATTCAACGGAGCATATTTATCGCCATTTATTACATTCCCTACTATAATTGATTTACAAGACAAAATAAAATAATTTATTTGTGAAATATTGATTGTATTTTTGTATTACGTGGACAAAGTATAAACATTATAGAAATATTAATACATTTATGCCACACATAATTTAATTTTCCTGTTTTATACAAAAATACCATGTCTAAAAACATAGCATCTCAAACGAAACAGGTTTTTATATTTGACATTTAATGTAATTGTTTATTTTTAAGATATTTATGATAAAGAATCCACTTTACTCATTCAGATAAAAAAAGATTTACAGGTTAAAGATGCATTTTAAGAGCATGTGATAAAAGTATTGTAACATTGCAGCTAGAGCTCTGTTCTTTTTGCCAGTTGATGTTTGTTATAAAGATTGTTGCTAGTAACTGTAGGTAGTTGGATGTGGTGTAATGGAATAATCATCTGAAGAATATCAGGCAAAACAAAGCCTAGAATGTTTAAAATAGGCTAAAACGTGAGATGCACATTGTAGTATTGTAAAGGGACAAGGTTGGTAAATTCTGTTTATTGTAGAATAACGAAATATATTAGAATGATTGATATGAAATATATAAGGGGCATCTTGGCCCACGACATTAATCTCAGTTGAGTGGGAGGAGTTGTAAAGAACAGTGTCCTGACACAGGCTGACTATGATGACATTTAGGTGTATGTCTATTTAATAATAAAAGTCAACTCGTAAAATAAAACAGCAATATAGTCAATGTAATAAAAATATTGCTTAAGCTCTTAGTAATTGTCTTCATATTAGTTTACACAATTAAAACGATATTATAAGTAAAAGAAACAACTGTAATTTCAAGTTTAAAATGATGTATGTTGTATATCAACGTTCCTAAGATCAGATTTATCATTTAACGGGTAAAAATACTGTTTTTCACAATATTTACAATATTTAGAACAGAAAATGCCTATTGATATGCTTGTTTTAGACAAAATAAAATGTTCTAATCCGAAATTAATAATTAAAATTATTGTATATGCGGATTAATTAAACAACTATGGCACCCACTTTTCACAAAGGTTTGAGTCCAGTTATAAAATATTTAAATTAGAAAGTATCGTTAGGTACTGACAAAAGTTGAATTTTTAATCAGTACATACTTCTAACAATGAGAAATGATAGGAAGGACTATTATTCATATGTTATTATTGTATTGTAGTTTTGAAAGCAAAATCAGATTTGATTAAATGACATTTTAAATATTGATACCCATAAGGGAAGTACAGCATATTACTGATTTTATAAAGTCAAGATACACTAGACTAAAGCTTTACCAATAAGTGTTGTGTGTGTGTGTGTGTGTGTATGTTGATGACATTTCAAAATATAAATGACAGTTGATGTATAAAGAGGACGCCAGTATTATGGCTTCAACATTACTTATGTACCAAAAATGAAATTTATTGATAAAATACATATTTTAGGGGCACTGTTTATATACTTACAGGATCGCAGCTTAGCCGCTGGGTAACCACATTGAGCGCATTGTGATTTTTGGATGTGGTATGATGACCGTCCGCAACGCCGACACAAGGTATGTGTCTTATTGCGGCGTTTACCGAAGCTGGATGTCCCCTTCGTCTATAACGACATAAAAATACAAGCAATGAGTCCTCTTGTCACTACATACAGCAACGACACGTACTTGGAGGTTAAGTATAGAGTACAAAATATATAATATTGGATCGTGTAACTAACGAACACTTCACAAATGAAAATATCATTTAATATAACACTTGGATGGTTAAAAATTACTTTATTTATGTACGATTATAAAGATTTAAGTGGATTTATTTTCGAACTATGACAGTCCCTACCATGTTCGAAGATCCGCTTTAGAAAGAACTTGTATTGAGTGTTGCCGAATTACCCAAGAACTCTTAGGTATTTAAAAGTTGGTATTAAAATAGCAAAGAAAAAACGTTTAAAAACTATTTTACATGTCATTTACTATGTTGGAAATTAAAAATAACCGTAAAAATAGGAATTTTGAAAATTAAATAACACGTATCTTACAAGTCAAACACTAAATATGTTTACTTGCAATCAGATACCTAAATAAAATAAGCAAGTAATGTAAAAGGTGAATATAACTATAAAGTACCTGTAGCATTTAAGATTGTAATAATACTTTATTAAGATAGTACCTACTATTATAATAGAAAAATAAATTAGTTCTCAGTTTATAGTAAGTGTAAGTAAGACATTCAGAGAGTTACAAAATATAAAACACGGTCTCATTTATTCAATAAGTAAATGACAAAATGAAAGTTTTCCAGATTAAATATGATAATTTTTGTAAATGTAATAATTTGGTTTTATATAAAATTTAAATTCAAAAAATTTATAAATATTAATAACAATCATTTTTTAATAAATTCATGCATTCTGGAATGTATATACTGATGTTTTTATAGCAGTATGACTAAAATTCCGTTTAGAATAATTTGTACGTTCTTAAAATATTGGATTTCTTTGTCATATCCATTATTGTGTATGATGAGAACATTTTATGTAGGTGGTGTATATTACATACGAAAAAGTCCACGGGACGTCCTTGCATCTTGTATATAATTGTAAACCTATAGCATAAATGTTTTAAGTTCACGAGGTCGAGTGATTAATTTTATACTCTCGCTTGCAGTATTAGCTATTTATCTTTATTAATTCATATATTCTATTTTGTTTTTACAAAAATATGGTTTGAGATCAAATTATAAAGTACTGAAATACATACGAAAAAATTGGGGCTTAAATAAAATACAATTTATACAAATTTAAAGCATTTTTTTTATCTAGTAAATTTCATTGCACACAGAAAGCACGTTCAGAAAGTTTATTGCTTATGGTAAACTCGAGATTTTATCGAATGTCATAACGCCGTACTTCTTATACACAACCTCAAAATAAACTCTATCCGTAAAAATGGTTTTTCAAACGGTTGCGTTAATGGTAAGGGCCCGAGGACCTGATGAATTTTGGAAGAAAAGAAGAATTTTTCGAATGGCTGCTCATTATATTGGCAGAAGGCGTAATTGTTACACGATTGCTCTGAGATTTGTTCATAGAGCGTTAGTGTACGCTACCAAGGCTCGTAAATTGAAAAAGGACGATATGAGGCAGTTATGGAATAATCGAATCCAAGCTGCTTGCGAGGAACACAACATTACTGGGTTTACTTTGAAAGAAGGACTCGGCAGGTGCAACGTTCAGCTCGATCGTAAAGTCCTCGCTGACTTGGCTGTATGGGAATCAAGAACTTTTGCATCTTTAGCCGCTCTTGCTAAAGAAAAACTAGATATTGATGAATTTAGGGTAACTCAAGATCAACAACAGCCTGAAGGTCATGATATAAACTATGATGTGATGCTAAGAGGAAAGCTTAATGATTAAAACAAAACAAATGAGTTTTTGAAGTTGTCTTAGTTATAGAAATTTACAACAATAATTGTTGTATTCCTTAATTCTTATGTTTTATTCAATAAATATTTGTGTACAAAAGTATTTTTTATTGTACCCCAATTTTAGTAATGTATTATACCCTTATATAAAAATTAAGAAAATGGTTTTAACCACTTCCCCAGCAAATAATGTTAATTTGATGTATGTAGTTAAAAATAAATAAATATATTTAACTGTTTTTTTTTATTCTAATTAAAATGAAATGAAAACTAGTTGGGAAACCATGTTTTTCCTGTTACATTGTTAGAATTCTTGATATAATATATTTCACATATTTACGCCAACACTGAAAATCAAATGGCAATTAATTTTTTTTCATATGTATAAGTTTTCCAATTTTGGCGCTGACGCTAATATCGTCCCAACGTTGGGATGATATTAGCGTCAGCGCCAAAATTGGAAAACTTATGGTGGATACGTATTTGTGTTTAATATGAAGTGGTTAATATGAAAAAATGGACCACTATTATTACAATATTTATATATTATTTTCTGTATTAGGTAATATATATTTGATTACATATTATGATTATATATTGATTATATATAATGATTTTGTATTAAAGGGGGCATCACCTAGGATAGTTCATTTTGTTATATTGCTTAAATCATTAGTAAATATATTTAAAAATGTGCTTAAAATTTTCGAGGTGGCTCTTTTAAAGTAATGGAGGACTCTGCGAAATGCCTTATGGTCACAGTTTTGATGAAAGGAAAATCCTGATCTATCTCCTTGTTCTGGTATACATGTCTATGTAAACCAGCATCCAGCTAATCTTGTCAAGTCAAGCGGGTTAGGGTACTCTATTGTCCTGGAGGTAGTGAATGCTCTTTAAAGGCAGATTAACCTTTATGGTCAATGGCATAAGAATGTGGAAATAAAGGGGAAAATACCATATTAAAGGTCCAAACGACATCCCATGTATCAGCAAATATGATCGTGTATCAAGTAAAATTTTCTAGAGATGAAATAGTCTTCCAATTGGATCTCGACAATAACAAGAACAATAATCAGCCAACAAGATATAAACCTGGCCAAGGTGGAGTAGGTATTGCATTGTGTAAGGATTGGGGACTGTGTGAAGGTGCATTAAAAGGGAAAAATTATTCTAGTCAAATTTGAAACAAAACCTGTTGACGCTGTACTACTCCAAGTATACAGGCCCACCTCAAGCCACGATGACCAGAAAGTGGAAGACGTGTACACGATACTCGACAAACTGATTCTACAGGTAAAGGCTGGAGAAAACTTGATTATGTTAGGAGATTGGAACGCTGTAATGGCAGAAGGACGGGGTTATCATGTGTTGGACCTTTCGGACTGGGAACAAGAAATATGAGAAATATGAGGGGCACCCGACTGATAGAATATCGTGCCAGGCATAAGCTTTTAGTGGCAAATACCTGTTTTGATCACCATCCAAGGCAAAGATACGCATGGAAGGCTTCAGGAAACAGATTGACAATATAATTTGTAAGAGAAAGATTTTAGAAATAATGGACTATGTTAACACTATTTTTTTCAGATGAGATATCTAAACAAGAATTAAAACACCATTAGTTTTCACTGGAAATAAAAAAATAAAAATATTTATAGATTTTTATTGAAGGTTTTTTTTACATAGGATTAACATTGATGACACTATGGCCCATACATAAATTGACTATGAAATCCCCAGTGTATTTGTACTGTTTATTTCCTTTTGTAACTGATCTGTCAAATCAATTTGCTTTTGGAGATTGTAAATGTTTTCGATTTTTCTTTGTTGTTGTCTCTCAACATCTTTTATCAGTCCTTGACGTAAAGTGCTTCTATAATAAAGAATATTTAATAAAATTATTTTAATTTTATTCCGATACATAACATTTTAACAAGTATTTGACCTCTCAATTTGTATTTTAAAGCAATGGATAATCATTATATCATTGGTGATACAATGTTTACATAGTATTCCTTAAGAAATATTTAAAATATAAAACTGATTTTTAATTTAAATTATATTACTAATAGTAGCTAAAATTATATATCACCTATCTTCCGTTTGTCTATAGTGGACGTATCCAATAATGGAACTTGTAATAAAAATAGATGTTCCTAAAGTAATTTTTGACGCTAAAGACATTATAGATAATATTTTTTATAGTTTTTCGAAACAAATAAAATCTTTAGTTCATATAAAAACTTTTATATGAATGTTATCACTCCAAGTTATTTGAATAAAACATTTTAGGTTATGTGTCTGAGTTTGACATTTGCTTTTGTTACGTCAATAATATTTTAAATAACGCACGTACATAATAGTTATGCAGCCAGTAACTTAGATACCTAAAAGACAATCGGTGTATTTAATCCTTTTGTTGCAGCTCGGTAGAATACAAATTGTACTGTCAATACGGCGTGAATTTTTCAAACAATTTTTTTTGCTTAAAACTAGTATTTGAAGCATAAATGTACCGATCTGACTTATTTTCATATATCACATTGGTTCTTGTATCCTTTAGCTATCAGATGAAAAAACTATTATATTTAACAAACGTTCATTATATAACTCCATACATTTGGTGGCATTGACACATGTGGTTTACAAAAAAATCGCTCTTGTGACTAAACCTAACGATATTTATTTACATGTTTTACAGATTCCTGTAAATATTACGTGTAGGTTGATAAAGGGAATGACTACACTTCCAATTTCCTACCGTAGATGTCACAATGAGTACTGAAAGTAGCAAAACGATATATCACGTCAAACGATGTCAACGGTCGGGTCGGGGAATCTTTGACGGTATGCCGACAAACGATGCGAAAGAGTTAAAGGTTTTTTTATAGCATAATAAAATAACTAAGATCCAATTGCATTTAATGATTGCTTTCATTCCTGGGAAATGGTTGGTAGCAACATTTTGCATCCTGTTCTCCACTGTGCTATACCTTCTGCAGCCCTATTCAACTAAACCATAGGTTCCCAAACTTATTTCACTCGTGGACCCCTTGCCATGATTTTCGGCTTTCGGTAGACCCCCACCTACATACCTAAAAAAAAACATTAGTTCAGTGGTGTCAAACTCAAAAAACACCAAGGGCCGGATAAGGTATTTTGAGTACGCCGGCGGACCGCATCAAAAAAACTTAAGAATCACTGTAACATTTGTGGACCAATAACCTCTTAATATTTCAAATAGCTATAAAACATAAACGCGCTGTTTATATCAAAAACGGTAAATTGACTTTTCAAGAACACTTATTAGGGTTGTACTTTTTGAAAATAACATTGTGTAAATATAAACCTTGTTTATTTTCACACTCCTATAATCTGGACTGAAAAATTTCTATTACCGTCCGAAAAATGGTTGGTGAAATATCGTGCAATTCGTTCCGCATGTTCTATTTTAATTCTTAAATAGATCCTGGATTGCTAATATAAACTATACTTTAAAGATATCACAAAAGAAAAAAGTCCACTGGGAACAAATCCTAGCTGCGGGGTGGCCAGTTAATGTCACCTCTTTTAGAAATCAGGTTTAGGACAAAAAATTCACAAACTGCTACTATTATAGTAATTTAATACATGAAAATAACTGTCCGCACAAATAAGTGGAGCTGAACATTTCCACATTTTTATTGACAGATTTTAAAAGTTTGAATAGCTTTTGGGGAATTATTATTAAAAACCAAGTGCCACTTTTAGATTCTTAGATTTGAGTGTAGACTGAATTTCTATAAATTCCATCGGCTTAAAGTTATTTCCTGCTGCTACCGTAGTTTGCACTTCTTTGTCAAGGGTCAGCCGACTTAGCTATTTGTTCAGTACAACTCAGTTGTCGGCCGGCAGCTGATGTGTTTGTAGTGCATTTTTGTCCGCAAAACTACTTACGCG
This sequence comes from Glossosoma conforme, assembly GCA_022606575.1. NCBI lineage: Eukaryota > Metazoa > Arthropoda > Insecta > Trichoptera > Glossosomatidae > Glossosoma > Glossosoma conforme. The sequence goes on from JAGTXR010000327.1 coordinate 118,718, forward strand.
ACATTAATTCTTGTGATTTTTACAACACTGAGTAGTGATTTTGATATTTTTAAGCAATTTTGAACATTTTTAAATATTATTTTACAAAACAATCACGTCTGAAAAATGCTCATTCCAAAATGGCTGGAACTTTGCGAGATATGTCATCTAAAGACCATCTGTTTTCGAAAGATGAATCCTAAGATACTGATTTACTCTTTTACTTGGGATTTTGAATATATCAAAGATGATAATGTCAACAGCTCATATAATGATGATAGAACCACATATGTCGATAGCCAAAGTGAAAAAAATTACTGGATTGAAATGACAGAAACCCGAGTTCCCATACTCTCCTGCGACATCAGGCATTAGAATTCCAGATAATTAACGACTAAGCTCTGCTTTAGGATTCGTTCAGTTCTTTTTACAGAACATTTGATGTCTCAGGTTGTGACAGAAACTAACAGATATCACAAAAAGCTTAGGAAGGAGTTAATTTTTCAATTAGTAGGAGGCGCAAGACTTGACCGGGAGTCCAGAAAAAGGGGACGCACAATTACGATAGATACTGAATAACGTTTGGAATTAAAGCCCCACTATATTGCAAAACTAGACAAAGATTCTAAACACCGTGTAGTAACAAAAAAGTCTATGAAGAATACAAGAAACAGTTTGGGTTTGTTAGACCTGCTCCAGAAAATCTGGTCTACATACTGAGCAATGCTTTAAGAAATATCACATTTCATCACAGTTAAGATTAAACCCGTCGACTCGAACTTCCGCACCTAATTTTGAATCGCTTGGTTTGTTGGAGATTGATTTGTGTTCCGAATATTGTAATGAAAACAAAATTTCCGTTTAGCTGCGGTCGCAGAATCCTTGTTTCGATAGTAATCTCAAAAGCAGAGCGCACATTATGCTTCGTGTATGTTGCCATTACACCAAATTCCTGGAATCAGCCGTTCTCGTGTTTGGTACCCTTCCCTCACCGATATCTATATTCGCGCGGTAGTAACCGGCTTCCTAAATGCTTAGAAGTTATTGGTCCATCCCGTATTTTACTTCTTTTTGTCCAAGACTAGGATATTTATTGTATGCACTTCACAATATTCACATCATGCATATTTAATTTATATTTAATGATATTAATGATAATGTGTCAAATTTCTTATAATTTTATATTGAACCTTCCGCCTGAACGATGTTCAGGGACCCCCAAATCAATTTTAATTTTCCACGGACCCCCCGAATGATCCCAGGGACCCCTGGGGGTCCGTATAGACCACTTTGGGAACCACTGAACTAAAAAAAATGAGGAGTAATCCATGTCCGGCAACAATTGTTGTAAATTCTCTCATCATCATCATCAGCATCCTTTACAGTTTGTCTCCTCAATCATTCGTTTTATTATATCGTGACGTAGACACCCATGGCTTATAATGTGGCCAATTAATAGGGCTTGCTTCTCTGAGATGGCTTAAATTAGAGGCCTCTATTCTTTGATTATTAAGAAAATCTTGTCATTCGTGATGTGGTCTTTCGAGAATATTTTCAATAAACTCCGGTTGCATCATCAAGGTCCCTAAAAAATAATACGGGCCCTTATTTGTTCGATGAGCAAATAAAACACATTACAGTTCCTTTCGAAATTGACCAACCCCTCTTCAAAGGCTTGAGCGCCACATCTCAATGACTTATAGTTATTTTCTATTTTTTTCGATTAAGCAACATGACTCACATTCAAAAATCAAGGTGCTAAATGCCGCTTCTGCTTCTACTACTAGTATTATATACTATCACTGCATGGTTATTTCAGGCTATTTATTTTATTGATTATACACCCCATGTAAAATTATTAATTCATTGATATTATCAAATCTTCGAGGAATTACCCGACTAGGGTATTATATAACTTCGTATAAGCTTTACTTTTTGCATTGAAAGCATGTAATCGAATCACTTTTACCAGAGCTAGACACATACTCTATAAGAGTGACTATAAAGTACCGTGTCTCTTTATTATTATCTTATCGATGTTTTAAAGACATAATTCATGAGAAAAGGTCACAGACAATTAATATACAAAAAAACATCAAGTAACAAAGAAAACTTTTTTTAGTATAATATTTAATACACAAAATATACATAGCTATATGATATTATTTATGTAAAGGGAATGTTTTTTTTATCACAATCCTGTTAATTAAATTAAAATATATTTCCCTATATTTTACTTTTAACATTTTTTATGTAACATTTTAGCCAATAGAAAACATGTTACATATTTTTTTGCATAATTTCAAAATGACAGATTTACTTTTAAAGATGGAAAATAAAAATGCGGCAAGATGTCAAGAAATGTCGCAATTATTTTTTTGTTGATAAAATCCAACACAAATACAAAAAATATCCAAATATATATGAATAATAATGTTGCAATGGTATTTATTTTTAAAGATGTTCATGAAAAATTATAAAAATTTACTTATCAGCAAAGATCAAAATGAAAAATGAGATGTTTGAATTTTGTAAATACAGCAATTTAGTCGAAGTTACGGCTATTTAATGGTACAAATAATCTAATTAAAATAGGCATATAACATGCTCCCATTTATTTTATTAACAAAGGTAGGTAGGTACTTGGATTTTTATGGCTAAAAAATTAAAATTAAAGTATTAAGAGTATCAACAATACTAAATATTAATAATGATTAAAATGAACACTTATATATAAAAGTATAAATATGAAATAATACTAATTATAAAATTCCGTACATAGTAGGAATGAAGATCACAGAATTCTAGAATTCTACATTCTAAAAAATGAGTGATGTTTTTTTTTGTTTTTTCCCACTGAAAAATCAATAAATGCTGATATGATATTTCGTAGACTAGTCATAGTATTACATATAATAAAAAAGTATTACAAGAATATAGAACTAAATAACATTAAAAGGTATTTTATCATATTGATCAACAGGGTATAGAGCAGGATACATTAAGTAGTGCAGTTATCGTAGAAATTGGCTGAACCTCTGTTTGGGATTTCTGCAAAGTCTCGTTTTGGGGAACATAATTTACTCCTAGAGTTGATGTTGCGCTTTCTGAAATTAAAATACGTAATAAGCTCTGTTAAAAAACAATAAAAAATATACACTTAATTTAAGCACACGGTAATAATGTTCCATTTCTGAGTCACGATTTTTATGACGAAATATGAAATATAATAATAATAATAGGGGTATTATATTATTTTCCAAATAAAAGTAGATACAACAAATTATAATAAATAGTAATGGTTCACAACGGACGAAGAATTCCCCCCTACAGAAAAATTTGAGAATTCCAAGAGTGTATTTATTTTTTCCTCATATTTTTTTGGAAAGAAAATATTTTTTATTCTCTCCATTTAAGGAATAAGGTTTTTATATTTCTTTCCCTCATTGATTTTTTTTAAGCTAGATTTTTTTTGTTCTTCAGAATATTGAAGGCAAATGTTTTTTTGTTGCTCAAAATATTTTTAATGAAAAAAGTTTATTCGCTAATCCAATTTTTGAAAGCATTAGGATTTTTATTTTATGCTGTACTTAGATTATGTCACAGGAATAAATATTATTAATATATAATATATAAATAAAAGTATTATTATTATTAGATTATTGAAAGTTTTTTTTAAATTTTTCATCAAAGAAGCTAAAGGGGAACTTAGTTTTCCATCATTTAATATTTCAGCTCACAAAATTTAAGGGGCAATTATTTGAAAAGTCCTTAAGGGCGGCAAATTATTTAAGGAAGCCACTGGACTTAATGATAAATATTTGTGAATTGTATTGTTTAATTTCATAATAAACTTCTAATACTAGTAAGTGTAAGAAATTATCCATAATAACCTTCACTTTTAATTGGAAAAAGTTATTTAGCTGCATTGAACATTACGCCTATAAATACATAAATGATTTTTGTCTTAAATGTTAGGGTTATTTTTTAGGGTATAAAAAATAAAAATTTCATCCATACCCTCTTGTTGGAAGTTCCATTTCATCAACTGCAACCGATTTAACATACAAGTGATCATTGCACCAGAATAGGCAGAGAGACCGTGGCTCAAGAACATTCATGTCATATTCCCAAGAGAGTTCAACCTGGAAATATCATTATTTGTAAAGAAACCTAATTTAATATAAATAATATTGAATTACATTTTAAAATCTTGAATACATTAATTAGTATTATAAAAAACATTATTTTGTAAAAATGTACCTTTCGAATTTTGCCTCCGAGATCTACAGGATGTGTGACGACCACAGAATGTGTTGTTCCGTGTTCAAGGCTGGAAAAGAAATTTCATGAGATATTTAAAAATAATATACACAAGAAAAAAATATTTATGTTTGAACAAAAACATTAAAACATTGTCAGTTCATTTACTTACCGGACATAGTTGCTGGGTGTGAGGTCGAGTCCTCTAATGACTCCTCTGTCTGAGTGAAGAGATGCTTTCAGAAAACCCTGTCAAACGAAAAAATGATGAAGTAAAATATTTTTACTTACATAAATGAAATTTATTCGTATTTAAATTATGTAAAAATATTTATTTTACCTGAACCCACGATTCTGCTCCTTTCGGATGAGCAAGATGTATAGTAAGCCGGTAGTGTCTTTCTAAAAAATAAAAGAAATATTGGTTTGTGATACTTATTTATTAAACTACTGATTAATAACTAAACATAAGAAAATAAGTGTACTATAATACTTACGGCAATAAGGATAATCCTTCCCAGTAGACATGAAGTATTTTGCACCCAATGTTTCTCGCGTATTGGATGGTGTCACTTCATTTTCTGACTGATTTCCTTTGTGAGTGATGAGTCCTGGTGAAATGTCAGCATGAAAACTGGAAATATAATTAGTTGATATTGAGATTGTTGTAATTTTACAGTACGAAACACATTTAAACGGAAAACAAACATGAACTAACCCCATTATGGCGCAGCCTTGGGCACAATTAAAGCATTTTCCAGCCAAAAAGTGTGAATATGATGGACATTGATGGCCTGAAATGTAGAAATAAAAATATTTAAAACATAAATTACCGAAATGTAAGGGCATAGAAGCGGTAGACAAATACACAACATAAAGTAGTAGATAAAGTTATTATAAAGTTATGTTATACAATATTGTCATAGATTTTCGTATATTTGAAATTGATTCGAAGGATGGCTTTTGGTCGTGACAGCGCTACTGCTGAGAAAGCAACTGCGCTTCCTTGTGGCCAACCAATCAACAGCGATACGGCTGAGAAAGAAACTGCGCTCCCCTGTGGCCGCAGGACTGCCATTGAAGCAGTAGTGTGACAGTGACCTCGCTCGAAAGTGGTAAGTATTGAGTGGGTTCCCCTTAGAACCGCTCTTCATAACTGTAGAGCACCTTAAGGGGATTTCACAAACCAATGAGTCAACTAGTAATGAAGAGTTTTTTAAATTGTTTTTGCGTTCAAATGGAAGTGTATTACCTATGTAAGGGCATTTCCCGTTGATGGAGTCCACGAAGAGCTTGATGGCGCGCACGTGGTTGCAGGCCACCAGCACGCGCGAAGCCTCCTCCAGCCCCTGGCGCACCAGCGTGAGCGGCACCAGCGGCCCTGCCGCCAGCTCGCAGCCCGGCTGCTCCTTGCCGTCGTTGGGGTAGAAGTCCAGGTGGCCCACCGGCTGGGACATGCCGTAACCTGACAGCGGAACAAAATCTGTGCCATGTTTACCTCACATATCTGAGATTATATTTAGCTTAACGCATAAGACGCAAAGGATTTATTTATACCTGACCAAAACCTAATTTAAGATTTATTTATACCTTATCTAACCTAACTTGACAGCGGAACAAAATCTGTGGCATATTTACCTCAAATATCTAGGATTCTATTTCGCTTAACGGATAAGACGCAAAATATTTACTTATACCGATTCAGGATTGCCAACTCATCTAAAAGCTAATTCTATAATTAAACACGGTGAGATTTTTTTATATTTTCATATTAAATATTGCGTACTTGTGTATGGGTAAGGTATGTATTGTACTCTGCTTGCAATCACGGGATGAATTTTATCGCCAGATATAAAATGATCGTGTACGGCATTTTAACGGTTTCGTACGATGTTTTGAAAAGCTTTAAATACGCTGATGTGAATGTTCGAAAAAGTGGTTCAGTTAAAGTATCAGACTGTTTGGTACGGTTTATAACCAAGTGATTTGTACTTACGAGTATTCAGACTTTTATGGAGTGCTGTTCGTTGTAAATTGCTTAATATTATTCGTATCTGCGAACTGTCTTCATTGAGTTGTCCAAACAAAAACTAGTCTTCGGACCAGTGTTTGAATAAAAAACCTCCCAAAAACACCGATAATGATATTTGGCGGGTTGATAAAGAGATAAAATAAAAAAATCACAATGAACTTTAAATAATGAATTACTGTATAAAAAACAATTTTTTTACGAAATTTGGAAATTAAATTAAGACATTATGTTATACTTTAGTTTGATACAGTTATAGTTGTAGTAAACAGATTAGATTATCAATGTGTTTAAAAACAACCCAATTTTCATAAAAACGAAATTATAATGTTTTCTTTATTTATTGTATGCTATTTTATGGGAACATTTAATTCAAAACAAAATGTATGCAATAAAAACCGTTTACAATCGAAAATATGACATTAAATTGGATTAAAAATAAATGAGGTTTAGCATAAATTTTACAGATATTTTAATTCTTCACTAGCAATTGATGTAATAATATGAAGTATTGCATTATTTTCATTAGTATAAAACACATCCTAAAAGTACTCTTCGTTAAAAAATTAAAATAAAACTTATTTTAATTTCATAAATTAACATTTCACATTCATTCAAAAATACGAGTATGTTATTTTTCTTCTTTATCTCAACATCATCTAATAGAGAATCCTCGCAGCATATATCAGTGTGGAAATTAGATTTTAAATTTTAAGCATAAGATGAATTACCCAACAAGAAGATGCTCTTGCCGTCCGTATGAATGATGTCCACGAAGTTAGCGTCTGTGGGGTCAAGTCGCACGTGAAGACCCATGCCCTGAAAGTAGGGCTCCGCGGGGTCCAACCCAGTTATTCTGCCAAGGCCCTGGAAAATTGATTATTATAGATATTTATATGATGTACTCTATTTGCCAATAAGCATCATTGTTAAACTCCGAAGGATGCAGTACATCGGGGAATCCGTACATAATTTAACCAAGTTGAACAGGGATCTATTAATTCTTTAGATTATAAAGCATATTATTTTGTTCAATGTAATATATTTTTTTGTTGGGTCAATCAACCGGCTTTGTTTATTGCAAATATATATTATGAACGGGTAAATTGCAATGTAAACACGGCTGGAATATTTTCTACCAACGTTGTTTATCAATGGCAAATTATGCACATTGGAGGCCCTATATAAAATAGATTTTTAAAAATCTGTTCAATGCCTTTTGTACATCTTATGCGATATTAATCGTAAAGGATTTTTATTGAGATAAACACAATGCAACTTAGTTTAAGGATATTTATTTTTTATAAAGCGTAGTATGAAGAGTTGCCAGAGGGTCCCAAGGGTACGCCTTTTGCGCATATGTAGTAATCCGATACCGTCCTTCATACAATCTATACCATTGTGCGTTTTGGCATGGTCTATAGGGTGTTCCAGGCTTTGTATGGGAAAATTATTTTTTTCGAAATGAAATCGCCTCACCCTCTATTTTTATGTGGTTTGGTCCTAGTAACTCACATAATAAATTTGATTGCTATCGGACAATGTTTTCTGATAGCGACTTGATGTTGAAGTTTTAATATAAATTTTTGTATGAAGGCCAAAAGGAGCTTTTGAAAACATATTGTTTATTCAGCAAATAAAACGCTGTTTTATCTCTATCTTACAAATATTAAGTATATATTATGTAAATATTATTATCTATTACAAAAAAAAAAAAATGCTTTTTATAATCAGGGTGTAGCTTTCGCACGCCTTAGAATTCTACTATTGACATGTTCCGATGTAAGTTTCTATCTTTTCCCGTGGTTTAAATGACGTGAAACGTTTTTAACAATTATTTGGACACCAGTCACACAAAACGAGAGGGTCTTCTTCTTCGTGTCAGCGACGTCAAATTATTTTTTCCCAATATCTGGCAACATCGATAGCTCGTGTGTTGCCCAGCATTAGGTCCTGAGATGTGCAACTTGTTGGGCACATGGAGCAGCATCGTAGGTGTGAGGCGGTTTGCAGGTCTCCACAGTCGCACAATAGTGTCTCTCCCTGCCGAAGCATTCCCCACCGCTCGAGGTTGTCCTTTGTTCTACCAACTCCGGTTCTTAATCTGTTTAGGGATTTCCAGGTCGGCCAGTCAAGGCTCTTGCCAGTTGGGAGGCCTTCCTTTGGAGTAATGAAATCCTCTGGTGGGATTTGTTGCCAGAGTTGGAGTCTCTCATTTTCAGTGCCGGATGTGAGAGGTTGTGTGGATTTCAGAAAGCTGCTTCGAGACTTCAATCTTGGTGTTGGGGGTATCTGATTATACAAGCAGTGGGACGGTTGGTTGATTGCCTTACGCATTTCTTCGGCGCATATGACTTTGCGTCTTATGTTCGGTGGTGCGATACCAGCCAAGGGGTATAGTTTAGAAATGGGTGTTGGTTTGAGGCAGCCTGTGACGACTCTGCATGCATCATTCAGGGCAGTATCCACTTGATTACAGTGGGCTGATCGACCCCACACTGGTGCCGCACATTCTCCGGCTGAGAAACAAAGTGCTAAAGCTGAGGTACGAAGAAGGGGTGGTTGGGCTCCCCAGTGAGTGTTGGTCAGTTTGCGGATGAGGTTGTTCCTTGTTGCAACTTTCTGTTTGGTGTTGCTGCAATGACGCCAGAAGGTGAGGGTGCGATCTAGAGTGACTCCGAGGTATTTTGGATGGTCGCTATGTTCCAGTACTCTACCTTCCCACGTGACACGAAGCTTTCTGTTAGCTTCCCTGTTTCTAAGGTGGAAACAGCAGACTTGTGTCTTTGATGGGTTAGGTTTGAGATGGTTGGTTTCGTAGTAATGGGACATCTCGTTGAGTCCCTGGCTTAGGATGTCCTCAACTTCTTCAAACGTTACTGCTTGTGCTGCCAAACCTAAGTCATCCGCATATATGAAAGACTTTGTGTCTTTAGGCACAAACGAGAGGGTGAAAAAAGGCCTTGAAAAAAAACGATTTTTTTTGGGACACCCTAAATTGGTCATCCACTATCTTTTGTAGAATATACTTGTATTGAGTGAACTGAAACAACTACAACTAGCAGCCTACAAAAGCTCATCGACTACTATTATTACATTCAGTACCGCCATTAGACCCTGCGGCGCCCTAGGATAATATTTTTTCTGGCGCTTTATATTGTTTATATTTCAAAAAGTGAAAAAAAATTGATTGCCCTCGGCGCCCCTACCTTAATCGACGCCCTGGGACACCGACTCACTTCGCCACCCCCTAAAACTAGCACTGATTAAATTATGAGAATACGACTCAGAAGATCATTTTTTGTCTTACAGCGCTAATATTAATCACGCATGTTTTTATGTGTACCGCTTTTTCAGCGACACTCGATGACTTCACAAAGAGCGAATATTATTTTTAAGATGCCTTAAAATGCGGCCGGTAAACCAGTTTTCGTTTTTATATCAACTCACACCATTTATTTACTGTGCGGATTATATTATGGAAAATGTTTATTTCAGTACGATGGTAGTGAACTGGATGTTAAAACGGGTCCCATTGTCTTTCTTTATTTAAAAGCTTTTCCTTAAGTAATAATGTAAATTTTTAAAAATAGATACCTTGTATCTTATTTAACATACTTGTATAAACGTAGTAATGTATAAAAAAAACCCGATTAAAAGGACTCTCCGTACAATTCAGTGGTGTTTCCGCGCAACTGAGGGGAATACTTGGATTGCCCCGAAAGAAGACCTAGCCCCTGGACATGACCAAGGGTGGAATATATGGAGGTCCCTTAACAGACTTCGGACCGGAGTATGCAAGACGAGGACACAAATGAGGGCCTGGCAGTCTTACAGCGGACCGACTGAATGTGACTGCGGCTTGGAGCAGACCCTGTCACACCTGGAGTGTGCGCTGTGCCCGAATAGCTGCACCCAGGAAGACCTGATGATGGCCAGAAGTAACGCCATCGACGTCGCCCACTTCTGGGCAGACAGGATATGACCCTGTTGTTTCCGACACGATTATATATATAGTGGTGTTTACAAGGCTTACTGCTTGAAATATTTTAAATAAAACTATAAAGGATATAAAGTTGATCATTTGCTTTTACCTCGATTTTCTCTCCAGCATATCCTGCTGTGTGTGCGCCCAGCGAGTGGCCGATGAGATGCACGTCTCCAGGTTTAAGTCCATGGTGTTTCTATGGAATGGATTTTTTTGTTGTGAGATATCACTGAAATCGCTTACAACTAAAGTAACGTATAATATTTATTAACGGCTGTTGAAATTATCAACTGCATCGATGTTTTATTTTTATATTTTACACATACCCACTAAAACATAATTCAATTGCCATAATTTTACAGAAAAAATGCAAGGAAAAAGAAAAATGTAGAATTTCCATACTCTTACTACAAGCCAATTTACAATTATAAAATTCACAAAAAGTAAATATCATGAAAAATGTTGTAGGTAAGTGTGTCAACGATAAAAAATCTCACTCGCAAAATAACATTGGGTGCAATTTCCCCAAGTTACCAAATATGGTATTGTCATTTTACAAAATCAGGTTGTAGTCAGCTATGTCACGTAAGAAGCAAGCCGCGGTGAGCGTATTATTCCACTTTAAAAGAGGTCACTGAGGAATGGAAACAAAAGGGCTAGGGCCAAAGCATGACAACATAGACCAAAAATACGTATTTAAAAAAATATGTTTTCGAGTTGCAGGTTATGTAATTATTATTTATATTAAAAGTAAAAGTATTGAACAAAAATTTGTGAATTAACATTAAAGAAGTCAGCAAAACCTTACCGAATAAATAAAAAAAAAACTTTAATGCAGGTATATATTTACCATTTTTATATACATATATTTAAATAGTACTCACAGAAATGAGTACACATGTATTCTTTAGTATTCAACAAAGCAACTGGCGTTCTCTAAATTGCTATTTTTTTCAACTTTAAAAAAGAGGCAGTGCCACTGAAACCAGCTGAATCTTACACGCCCGGATAACTGAATAGTGAAGATTATAATAAAGACTTATTGTCAGATTTTTTTTTGTCAGAAGGTCTTACCTGAAGTTGTGCGAGGAAGTACGCGAGCTCCAGTCCGACAAGCCGTGTGTTGGCGGTGGCCTGTGTGTACAGGGGCAAGCTTCCACCGGCCCAGTCAACCACCACCACGTTATAGTCGCCGTTCTTCACCAACTCGTCTTTCATTTCGCTCACCTAAAAATAAAGAGGAACAATAATACAACCATTGATAACGATTTCATTATTAAAGTTGATATGAGCCCACAATATTAAAACAATATATAAATTTGACGACATAAACAACACATTAACAATTGTGACATAGGTATTATAACATCGTGATCAAAGCTTCTGATTCGAATATAAGGGCGTAGTAGCATTTATATTTGTTAATATCTATCTCTGTGGAAGTTGATTTAAGTAATTGATTGAAATATTTGATAATATCCATATACAAAAGGTATGTTTCGTAGTTTGGTTTTTCAAGGTGATGATAAATATATAATTTTATAAGTAGTCTAAATGTGTTTCGTAAAACAGTATCTATAATCGTAATATTTTATACCACCAGTCTAACAAAGTTCGTATTGAGGCAAGTAAATAAATGTATGTACGTACATAGTTGACATATACTTGTACAAGTACGAAGCAGGTACGAGTACATAATTTGAAGAAAAAAACTGGATTACATTGAACATTTGTACAGGTATTTTTATTATAAAGAATATCTGTGATATTTTTTGCTCTCTAATCTTGAACGGTTTCATATTTTTAATCGAAATGTTTTATTGATGTGTAGAATAAATATTAATAAATTGCAATCCATTAATTTAAATAAAGTACATACCCAGTTAGATAGAGGCGTATCTATGAATCCATGGATGATAATTTTTGTAGGTTTTTCAGCATCAAAGTTGGATTTGGCAATTGTTTTATTTACGTTTGGATTCATTATTTGACCTTCTAATGGATTTTTTTGAGTGTACAAAATAAACCTGCAATGGAAAGACACACGATATGTTAAAAACATTTAAAATGGCTCAGTGATAAAAAATTAATGATATTGCTGTACATCAAAAATAAATTATTGTAATACCTGGTATTGATAACAGATCTTGGAAGAGGAAATATGTTGATGGGGCGATGGATGAGGTGATACCAACTCCTTGTAATGTTGAGACAACCAATCTCATCATAACAGCGTGATTCATTTTCAACTAAAGGGCAAACAAAATAAAATATAAATGATCATAAAATAATATAAAATATATATTTAATAATGTTAAGTATATTATGGTATTTTTAAATAATAAAAAATAAGAAAATCTTTATAATACTCGTACATCATCACTGATTATTTTCTTTTAATAGTAAATTTTTTCATGTTATCATATTAAATAAATAAATAAGGCCTGTATTTCTTTGTTCAGTAACTAATGCAAGGATTTGGCATTAAGGTAAATTAATTGGCAGTGAATAAAATTAATCGGTTGTAGACAAAATAAATGGACAGTATCCACTGTGTGAGTATGAATGTGGTTAGTTATAGAATTAAAATGGTAGTAATATATTAAATATTAGTAAAAATTAATGTAAAATGAATGAATTACTAACTCATAAAATGGAAACTTATACTAACCTATTATTAATTACTTGAATTTTATCATTGAATGTGACCTATATGGCGCCTCTGAGCCGAATACATTAAAAACTATACGTGGCGTTAAACGTTGACCGTTTGCTAAATAATTACTGCACATTAATTGAATTAAATACTACCAAAAAAATGTTACCAATAAATAAAATATCTTGTCGAGTCTGACCTGGTACAAAAATTCTTTGAATTATTAATATATATTTATTAAAACTTAAATCCTGAAGATAGGTTGAATGTGACAGTAATAGTTAGATTAACATTTTAGTTACAAGAGAGACCTTCATTTCTCATTAACATTTCATTGACCGATGATTGATTTCCTTGAAGAGTAATGTAACTTTTACCTAGCACCTAATGCACAAGCCACTTGAGCAAAATACTATTTAAAATATAAATATACATTATTTTATAAAACATAATTTGAGGCCAGCTGCAATAGAACCATTTATATTTCTCATTAGTACTGGACGTGATGAATATTGTTGGATGGCGAAGCGTTGGAAACGTGACGGAAATAAAAAAAACTTGTATGACTCAAATGTCATTTTATTGTTTTGTATAGAAAATGTTGGAGGTAATTAACAGTAGGCACACTTTCTTAATGTATTTGACATCTCAACCGTTAACGGCTCTTTACGTTTTGCTTGTTAGTTTGCTGCTAAAATTTGAATGGTTGTATTTTTAAATTTACCCTAAATACGAGTATTTCTGTTGAATGCTTAAATTCTGTGGATAAAGATGCTGTACGCGCAATCTTGATTTTATATATTATATACATCTAAATCTGTAAACCTCCATTACGCAATACTTATTTCACTACTAAAACAGGTTATATGATTTTTTATACAAAGTTAAAAAACATTTGATGGCCTCTTTGCAAATTTAATATATAATGTTAAGGTAATTAATTAACAATTCCCGCATCATTATAAAAGTTATTAAAATTTTATTATGATACGCAAAACGTACAACTTAATAATATTAATTTTAATTAAAATAATTAAATAACTCTACGAGTACTTTAATATAATAATAATACCCATACTTTACAATGTGTAATGTGGCTGTCGCAAAAAAAATATAATAATGTAATACTCGTATAAAATCAATAAGTAAAAAACGTAAGAACATTTTTCAAAATATCAAGGGTCATCTTGACGTATAATGATGATCTTATGTTAATATATGAAGCGCCAAGGGGCTAAAAGTGTAATTGGATGTAATACACACAAGTAATCATGATTCTGTGTCGTGATCATTGCTTGAAGGTTTATATTATAGCCATTTACTCGTAGCAAACGAAGGGCAAATATATTATGAAAACGTATTAAGGATTCTCACTAGTCACATTTAAAGTTCAAAGTTATTTTTTTGGCAATTCTCAATTCATGAACGTTCTATGATGGATACTGTTGAATGTTACAATGTTCAATCTAGGTCATACAATGACCCGAGTAATTCATCATACAATTGTGGTGTATGGTGCATTTTCCTGGTGAATGAACGGGAAAGTAGACTTAAAAGATAAAATTGCGGTATTTACAGCTAGATTTGCAGTGAAGTCTACTTCTTAAGAGTTTTATTAAATAATTTTCTTAATCGAATATAATAAAGTAGCTCGGCTTACAAGAATATATGGTTCCTTTTATTTGTTATTAAAGGCATACTACTCGTATAATAGGTGTACTTGTGATTGGTAAATTATTTTTATAATATAATATGATACACCAACCCAAAATGTATAACCTTTCTGAGTTTTTTTTATATGTAACCGCTTTTTCTTTAAAAAAAAGTAGTTAAATCTGTAGCATGGTAAGAAGGTATGGCCAAGTTCGAGTAAAAAAACTTATAAAGATACTTGTTATTTATTTCAGATCGTCAAGTTGGTTAATTAAAAATAATGCATCTGCTTTTATTTATTAAGCTATTATGATAGCAAATATCAATCAATTAGTCGATAATGAACACAAAACAATCTGTTGGAAGTGTAAAATTCCTTTTAGAATTCAAAAATAAATAAATTATAAATTAACAAAATAGAACTCACAGATCTGGGGAATTGAAGATGTTACCAGATTCTATAAGACAAATACAATAGGTACATATTTAAATTATATATATGCAAAAATATACAAAAAAATGTATTTCTTGTTCACAATATTTATATACATATATATTTATTGTAGATTATTATTTTTTAGATTGTATTTCGATATAACAACACGTTATAGATAATTGATTTACCATATACCAATATTTTAAATAAATTGATACACACATGCAAATCTAGATCAAATATTATATTTTATGACATTATTCTTGCCAATTTCGGAGAAATGTCATAAAATATGATATTTGATGTAGATTTGTATCACTTTATTATGTATATTTTTATTCAATAACTGATTTCTTGATTTTTTTTATGTATAGTTATTTGAATAGTTTGTATGTTTGTAAGACGTGGTGAGACTCACAGGGCAGCCAGGGGAGGTTAAGCTCGATGCGGTCCGCGCGCGCCCAACTGAAGGGGTCCAGGATCCCGCCCAGCGCGGGCCGCGACGCCAGCGCCGCCCACGCGAGCAGCGCCCGCACCAGCGACTCTGCACTCATCTCGATATCTGGAATCAACAGAACACAGTCCATTTATAGCCCACAATCGAGACATAATCAAAGTAAATGAATGTTAATTTTGATGTATCTATCAGCAATAACAACGCGCTTTAATGATATCCGACAAGTCTCAAAACTCAAAAGGACTTATTATTTATTTTAATATTAAATATAACAACACTATTACATAAAATTATACAGCTCTCAACATCTTCCTTACCTCCATTAAGTACCGCTATCCCCACTTCCTTACTTACTTCCCTAAATATCTTGCTATTGTTACTATACTTGGACTTTAAAAACTGTAAATTATATTACGTAGTTCAATCCATCAGTGTGTTTATCATTTAAGAACTGATGAAGCTTTCCAGCAAGTGAATAAACAGGGTTCAGTGTGATTCATGTTGAAGCTAATTAGCAAGTATTATAGTTTTTGAACGAATATTCTCCCATCAATAATCTTATAATGATAGATTAGAAAAATATAGATTCATCGATTTAATCATATTGCAAATTTGAAACTAAAAGCATTCTAATAAACAAAGAAGAGGAATCGAAATTCATTATAAAATAAGAAGGCATTATGTTTCCAAAAAAATAGAATCGTACTTTATTTTCAGAGACATTGAACTTGTTATATTTTTTTCCACGGTCTGTTGACCACAAAATTGAATTATTTTTCGCTTCTCGTTTGAAAATTTCTCGTTCGTTTTGCATTTTGTAAAAATACTTTATTATTTCTCAAAAGTAAAAGTCGTCTCGGTGTTTTAAAAATAAAATCATGCACATTGTTCAGGCCAATGAATTTTAGCGCGCCGAACATTATTATTCTAGGCTGTTGAAATGCACTTTTTAAATTAACACCTCCTCTTGCTGTGAATGCTCAACCACAATCGTTACCTTTACAAATGAAAGTTTCGAGAAATCTAGATGGCCGCAATCTATTTAATTATAAAATTAATGTAAAAAATAGACATTTACTCTAAAACATAACAATATGTACTATAATATTTACCTAAGCATCAGAAGGATGTAAGATAATGTAGGACAGTATGGTAAGTTAAAGTCCACCAGTGAACGTTTAACCGCAAACATTTACATTAAGAATTCGGGTATTTTCTCCAGTTATTATTTCTCAAAAGGAAGGTAGTCTCATTGTCATTTTACAACATGACAAATCACTTTTATGGTTATTACCTAGTCGTGATGATATAAAAAATATTATGTAAAGAATGTTGTGCAATGAATGCGTAAATGACAACAAAAGTATACCTTTGTGATT
Organism: Glossosoma conforme; assembly: GCA_022606575.1. NCBI lineage: Eukaryota > Metazoa > Arthropoda > Insecta > Trichoptera > Glossosomatidae > Glossosoma > Glossosoma conforme. The sequence goes on from JAGTXR010000327.1 coordinate 135,558, forward strand.
CAAAAATATACTCGCGATCAAATTTTCTTTGAATTCTCTTGTACATTACGTACTCGTATTGATGTACTAATCTAATTTCACGCGAGTTTTTCAATGTTTATTGTTTGTGATCTTACGTAGAAGCAAAAGCAGTGAATAAAATATGGGAGCAGTCAGCGGAAATGAAATAAGTGTTACAGTTTGTGTTACAATCGTAACTTGCACATCCGCTATATCAATATCGTGACACAAATAAAATACATATTTGCAATGTTCATAACATCTCCACACTATTTAAAGATAATGATTTTATGTTTAAAAGGTTATGTCGTATTTAGTTTTTTTTACATAATTCGGCTAAATTATTATTTGACATGATGTTACAATTATATTCGATCAATGGTCAACATGACTGGACTTTACAGTGATATTTTTATAATGCCCTGTTAAAATCATGTAAAATATCGCGGCCTTTCAACACCTGATCAGTTCGACCTAGCGGCAAGGACGGCCGCCGCCATCTCCGGCGAGCAGATGGCGCGAGTTGTTGCGCGAGGAATGCGCCGGGCTGTTATATAATCGAATGAGTGGACGCCGAATAAAATGAATAATTCCTTTTTTGTTCTCGGTCACATGAAATAAAAATTGTTTCACGACTTAATTATTTTTACGCTACGACCGAGAACGATTTCGCATGGACTGCACTAAAAGCAAAAAGCTACACTGAGCTTAGTTCATCTTTAAAAATAAATGATAAAATTTTAGATGTACTAAATAAAGATCGAGCGAGTCGATTATAAGGAAGTAGACTATCAAATTCAATTTATAGTGAAGACACCATTTCATAAATGCATACTAGTCTATTAAAATGAATGATTTCGCATTGATGTTACAAAAAATCGCCATTATGCAATTGATTTGTAAATATAATCTTTAGTTATGTTACATCGTCAGATTATCTTAATTATGTAGTGAATACGCATTTTCAATTTCCGAATAATGGAATGTAAGAATCAAAGGTAGTAATTGGTCGTATTGAGGCGGATGAAATAATTCGTTATATGACAAAGACCGAGCTATAATAGATACAGATATTTGAGTGAATTGTAAAAAGGAATAAAAATGTTGAGAAAGTAAGAGTGTGGTCGGACAGATGAAAGTATAAATTGCGCCAATAAATATTTCGTATAAAAATAATGGCTTTACATAATTATTTAATATATTAGGCACCCATCCCTCACATAAAACTATGGGTTCCAAAAAAAAACATGCATAAATCTTCTCTGTGTTTAAATTAAATTGTTTGCACTAAAGATTTTCTAAGAGCAAAAAAGGATTGTAACCAGCAATGGCCGATTAATGAACATATTAGAATATAATATTAATTTTATAAAAATAAATTATTATATGACATTAAAGATACTTCGTTTATCCTTATGACAGTTTCGACCTACCAGACCTGTTTATTTCAATTTATTACGTACTATGTATGTATTTACCGTGTAAATAAATATGTACTTGAATTATAAATCACCATGAACACATGTTTGATCAATAAAATATATAATAGTTGGTTTATTCAACCAATACAACATTATTTTAATTTTGAAGTTATAGTTTTAATTATAAGGAAAAAATATATTGTCCGTTTGATTACTTAAAATAGAAGATAGTCATTTAGTTAGAACTTTGGCGGTTTTATGATTTGGGTAAAATTTTTGCGAAAGACATTTCGGCTGACTAAGATGTTTATGGGTGCTGTGTATTGAAAAAAAAGAGAGGAATGTTACACATAGTTGATGAAGTTGATAAAAAGTAAGGTAATTTATGTACAAAAAATACTATGTGTTGGATTAGTATAGTAATAAGTATGTTAGTAACAGTTCCGAGTACGCGCGCACCGGAGGCTGTACTAGTGAAAGTAAGTGTTGATCTGTATAATACTCGTGTTATTACTCTGCAGGCTTAAGTACAGCTGCACCGAGGAATGAGCTGCCCGGCTAGCTAAATTAATTAAGAAAGTTAGACATTAATAATTTGTTACTGGGGCGTGTGCGGCTGACATTAACCCGGGACGCTCAAACAGATAATTACACTCGTTCGAATTAAAACGAGTCGTTTGGTGCCTTGTGCGAAGATACGAGAATAGTTGAAGCCGTGCTGATGTGATTCATTGTAAATATCACTTTGAGAATTATTACACAATAGCATTTATATGTATATAAAAGAAAGTCTTGTTAGTTACACCATTTATAACTCAAACGGCTAGATCGATTTCAATGATGTTTGATTTGTCGGATTTGTCTCGAGTGAGAATTTAATATTTACGAAGACTTGAAAATTTTCCGAAAGATAATCTGAATGATAATTAAGCCTAACTAAAACCGAAATTATACCGAAATGCGGCAATAAATTTGTCGAAATGTATTTAATATGTATATGGAAAAATTGATGACAGAGAAGAAAGACTAAAGCAGTAACAAAATACCATCAAAATATTACCAAAATATAACCCATGTACGACCAAAATACTACCGAAACTCTATTGAAATACTACCAAAACGCTGCCAAAATATTACGCAAAAAACACTAAAAATCAACCCAAATGCTATGAAAATAAATCCAAAATACTGGATAAATACAACAATATATTACAAAACTACTAACAATATATTAGCAAAATATTACCAAAATGCCACCAAAATACTATAAAAATACCACTAACATACAAGTCAAATACAATAAATATATATATATATATATTTATATATAAGCTTTGAACAAAATACTGCACGATATTACAAAAATAATACCAAAATGAAAGTAAATTTAGAAAATAATACTACGAGTATTAAGGTAATATACCCAAAATACTACCAAAATACTACAAACATACTACTTAAATACTAAAAAAGGCTACCTTATTCATAGACAAGGAGAATTTTTCCTTTATACTCGTATATCTATTGTGTATTCTATAATATAATTCTCACTTAATTATTAAATCTCTCAAAACTACATTACTGATTTTTAAAATTATTTTATATATTGCGTTTCATGTATCGTATTATTGCAAGATTTAATAGTTATTGTCAGTTTAAAGGAAGCGCTTTGAAAACTATAAGGAAATTTAAAATATCAAGTTATGTAAATGAATTTGTAATGTATTAAACTGAATTAATATTTAAGAATATAAATAACATTGGCATTAAATGTTCATAAATAAAGAAAGCCAATCAGTAATCATTTCAAGATAATTGATTCATTGTTTGGTTCCGAGCGAATTATGAAATAATTAACGTCAGTCTACGTTAATAAAATTAGCATAATGTTTTGTTGATAGTTTTTTTGTACTATCATTATCGTCGTTAGTTTATTTTTAAAACCGAGAAATGAGAAAAGGAACATTGATTTTATGAGAAAGTTGAACGCTTTTCAAACAATAAACAATGGAAGCGCATTATAAGTCTTTATCCAAGTATCATACTATACTTAATACACAAGCAAGTGAATGGGTTAAAATACTATTTTTTCAATATTTAGAAAGGTCGATAGGAGAAACGATCGCTTTATTTATATCGCCATTTTATTATCTCAATTATTATCAATTGAATGTAAGATGAAAGATTTTCTATGAAATCTCTAGTCATTTATCCGCAATACCCAATTATTCTGTGGAGGAATATTATTTGATTCAAAACATATTTGACGAATCTTGGAGTTATGAATCTAGCACGAGACAAATATACTGACAGTCAACCATTGACGGTGAACATTCAAGGTAAGGGAAGGAGACATTCCTTACTAATAATTCAGCACATTAACCACAAGTTGAATATTAAAGAAATAAATTAAATTGATCTTGTTTTAATATGGATTACGTTGAGCCCTGTTTTTTCACATATTTGTAAGCTGCGGTTTCGTTTATAATGAGAATTTCTTTAGTTTTTAACGTGTATAAATGTACTCTTTGTGTAAATTGAAACAAAGTATTTATCTATTTATTTCATGAAATGGATCTTAAAGTGAATGTTTAAAATATTCATAACAAAATACTGAAGCAGGTTTATGGTTTTCTTGGTAATATTATAATACATTTAGATAATAAATAAGAGGATGATCGAATAGAAAAATAGTTAAGAGGTACATAAAATACATTTTTAAATGAGAAAAAATTATTCATCATATTATTTCAGTTAAAGCTATGTTTTTAGTACATGTAATAATATATTCATTATTTATTTCAACCTTGAAAAATAGATAATATTAAATCCAAGATTCAACATTATATTACATAAGATTATGCTATTATTATTTCTGGTGAATATTTCAGTTGACTTATTGGACCGGAAATAGAAACAACAAGGAAATACTGAAGCGCTCGCTCAATATCGTCAGGATAAATAAACACTGAATTAACATGGTGTTAAGCTTCTTATATAAAATAATAGATATTAAATTTTGCAACACTACTTATTTTTAGAAGGTCAATTGAAATTCTATTTAAATTTAAAATGATAATAAACAATGGGAGTTGTTTACAATAAAATATATAGCTATTTAATATAAATATTCATTTTGGGAACGTCTTCTATCTCATTATATAAGATGCCTATAATCAAATATTTTGTACCGTGTAGAATTAGCGTAATATAATCTGCCTCAAATATGAGACGTATTACGTGTATTAATAATAGATGAGCAAGTTTTTATTGTCTGCGTAAAGGAAATTAAGATTAATGTGAATGGAGATAAATGGTATTGTAGTTCTGTATCGTGTATAGATTATCTGTTTGAACACATGAAGAAGCCTCCGTATGCTTAAACCCGTATTTAACAAGGGATCATCTTGGTGATCAAGGAAGTGTTTGGTGGATAGTGGCACGCGGGCAGTATCTGTGTGCTTTAATGATAGCACCGTGACAATGGAGGGCGAGGCGGAAACCGCTTTCTCCACCGGAGCTTAAGGTTGCACTTATAAACCTGGAAGTACGACCTCACCTCAGCGAGGCTTTATTACGGCCCTCGTGAAGTTCCACTCTACTAGACGAGCGAAATTGGAGTAATATAGTAGTAATACATTTATAAGTGACGTTTAACGATCCGTTGCACCATTAGATGCGTAATATAACAATAATTCACAGTAATATTTAAAGCGTGTACTTTCTTTATTTGCCTCCGTAACTTAGATTGTAATAGTAGGGAGCGGAAGATGACAAATTCATTTTTTTTTTGAGACATTACATAATGTAAGCTCATGCAGAAGAATACGGCAACATTCAGAATATATCTTTGCGTGTCGATCTACGTTTATTATCATTCAAAGACGACTAAACTCCGCTTGTAAGCAGCTTTTATGAGAATACTTTTATGAGAGAGCAGCTTCACATAAGAGTTAATGGTATTTTTAACAGTGAGATTATTGACCGTCAGTTAGATATTTAGTTTTTAACATTTTTACAGGAACTCTCGCGTAAAAGCCACTTAGTGTAATGTGTATGCTATGACCTCTGTTCTTACTTTCTTGGTGTTCTGAAATAATATGCAGCCAAAAAAAATATTGGGTCTAAATAATAATTCCGTAGTTTTTTCTTCATGCAAGAGTGGTGCATTGACCAGAAGTAAATATTATTTCCTCTCACCATGAAATTAAAATTAATTATTTTAACATGGAAAATCCAAGTAAAAGAAGAAATGGAAAGATATTTTTATTGAAAATTACTTAATTACTGTGTAATAATGAAAAAAAAAAACAATATAAAGTCATGCGTTGCGTAATATTCTTAGAACATCAACGGCATGTAGATATTTTTTCTTTGAACATGTTTATTTTCAAAGCGACATTTGTTCATTTACCTAAAACGATTTAAAGGAATCACTAAGATTATTTACAAAAACTTTCTTAATAACATATCATTAGGAAAATTGAATAAGTGTTCACTTCAACGGGTACATAGTTTACCCATTAACGTGGTAGATTGTTTTTTGTAAGGCGTTGTACTCGAAAAAATACATCGATTGTTTTACATTGCATATGTTTACGTAATTGAGTTTTACTTATCATATTAGTTTGAGTAGGTAGATGTTATTATGTACTGAACACTTAAGCATTATCGGTTCAAGGAAATAAATATTTCAACGTAACGTTATTGAATGCAATTACCCAGTTTATATAGGCAGTGAGTACACAGTACACACAAATAGGACACGCTCGGGAGCACCTAAGGTACCACTTTCACATCCACTGTACAAATTGAGGAAAATAGACTGAAGCTCCGAAAGATAATATCTTGTTTAGAATAATTATCTTTTGATGAAAACAACATGATATTTTTTTTGTAAAAAAACTAATTTTCTATGAAGTATGTGATCTATTTTAAAAATACCATTATTTTATTACATTATAATTTTTATTTTACTAGTAAAATATTTTAAGGCATTCAATATTTAATGAAAAATGTCTAAGTTACAACCTAGATTTGTAGGTTGATCAATACACAGGTGCAGTGTTGATTGATCTTACACCACTTTAGCCAGTTTTTTGTCTGCATTCTCCTGCATGTATTCACACACAAAAACTATGTTTGGGACAATGCCATTAAAAACAAAAGGAGAGAGAAGAATTCAACACATTCAGCAGCTGAAATTTATGTAACGGGGTTAAGTCAGATTCGATTCCCATTATAACATGCCCCGTTAAAACATTGCTGACACAAAAAATGTAAAACCCAGATTGTAAGTTGAAACACATCTTATTTCGGAATATAATAATACTCATATCACGCTTGCGTAAATTTCGCGGATGTATATATAGCAATTGGTTAGTTATATTTGTATACACCTACCACACTGCTACTAAAGAAGTGAGTAAGTAATTTTTTTATCAGCTAGTTTCTCGTTTTTGTACCATGAAAGAATTCGTTTATCTTCCTTGTCACTATCCTTATATACCTTTACTTGATGCATAAGTTCTGATAATTTTTTTTTTTCTAAGATTTTTATTAAATAATAAATAATTTATATACTTTCCATCCGTTCTTATAAACCTCTCCCACATTTTTATTAACTGAACGTATGGTATTAATACCATTGGAGTATAATTATATGGATTGTATGCGAAAAATGTACTAATGAAAGTTTTTACCTGCTTTATTGTATATTTGTAAAATATATTTTTGGACGGTATAAAATATTATGAATTCATAATAAATGACTGTCAAAAGAAGCAAGATATGAATAATACGGTGGGTGCCGATAACATCCCAATTCAACTCATTTAACTATCGTCATCTGCGGTGATGACCAACTCATTTCGTCATCATCGCAAAATGTGGTGGCGCAATGTCGAGAAAAACAATAATAATATTTGCTGTTTATAAATCCGTATATAATTTTGGAGAACAAGATTTATTTTTGATAATATATAAAACATAAGAGTTCTGTTGTAATTGTCTGATTGCTTTCTAGAGTTCAAAATAGTCAATATGAATACCATCAAACACAAATTGATCCTAAAACTTTTGCGTCAACCTATTATATGTTATATCCCTTATTAGCTCATTATAGAAACGATTGTTATAAATATATTACATAGACAGTTTTTCAAGGCCAGTCTTTTATTATTTTATTCCTGGAATAAAATCAATAAGCTGCGCAATAAAAACCATCATGAGTCTTTTTAACCTTTTCAATATAATGAAAAAATGTATATGGAAAGTATCTTAAATGCTTAGCACTGATTATTTTGAAAAAAATAGTTGCTTAAAGAGTGCCAAAAATTAAGCATATAACTGCGAAGGATCCACATTGTCCCAACGAAGCATTTTTTCAGTAAGCTTGTAGGAGAGCACCGATGTTTAAATTATTTTAAGAGCTTTTGTAATGTTCATCCAGAGTGTGTAAACGCTGTATTTTGTGAAAGGTATAATAATATTTATCTTAAATTCATGGAAAATAATTGTTATACTAGGTGGATTCTTTAGATTTATCTTCGGATGTGAGCAGCGCACTGTCATAACGTTTGGAACCTGCAAGCGCGGTGCTTGAGATCAGAGTAGCTTGGTTGGCCGGTGCACGGAGCACGATGCACGGCCGTCGGTAAAGGTTTTGTTCCGGTTTGCTCGGTGCACGGCTGCTAACTGGTCAGTGGCGTAGCTAGAAAATATGACCCTTACGCAAAGATCGCCAAGGGGTCTCCGTGTATTAGCTTAGACTCTTGCGTGTTGTCTTGCCACGTGCGTCCAGTGAGTGCAGGTCGAGCCTCGCCTGTACTCGCTCTTGCCGCATTCGTTTCGAGTGTTTCCCTAACACGAGCATTGGAAAAACTTTCTCGATTGATGATATATCAAATGACGTACTTGAAACGGTCGCATTTCTAGTCGGGCATTGCGTAACATATTATTATCCGGAATGTTTTTTTAAATATTTTTTGTTTGAATGCATTTTACACGAAATGTATGTACCGCATCAACTCGTATTCATAACAATCTGTATGCGCTGTATTGAATAATGATCGAGCGGAAAACATTAGTTAAGTTGTAAATAATTTCCACTGAACTTAAAGTGTATAAGTTAATTAAATTAAAATTATTTTTTGCCACTGAAAAGAAATAAAAAAATAATCAAATGAATTTGAATTATTATTATTATCCCTTCAATTCATTAAAAAAATAAAACCCAGTCAACAAACTATATATTGTATGGTGGGATCAGAGTATTTGACTTCGTGCATGAATTAATGGTCGTTCGGAAGTAAACATCCTAAAAATATTCGACTTAAAGAGGTGAGGCAAGTGCTGGAGGTTCTTTGACTCATTTATATGCATTATAATTTTTTTATCTGATAGTTTGAGTACCAGCTTTCTATGTTTTCCTCTCATTCGTATATTCTTCCTCAGTTGGTGACTGGTCTTATGACAAATCGGTGAATGTATATATCCAAGTGTGTAATTAAATGGAGCATCATAACACCGAAGATATAGAAGTAAATGTAAAAAATACGTTGAAGTTTGTTTATAAGATTTTAAGGAGATCTGTTAACTAGCTCGAGTCCTAGATCATTTGGCATTAATGGGCCGTTCAACTTCTACCTGATACTTTACTCGGAATATTTTTAACATACTTCTATATAAAGTCGGGTAAAAAATTAATGCAATGGACGAAAACTAAAAAATAATACTTTTATATTTTTCTATAAGACATAAAACAATATAATAAGGAAGAGTTAGGTGAAACAATGAGATCCGGAAATATACTCGATCAGAAAAGCATAAATACATAAAAAACATTACATAATTATATTTATAAGTATTTAAAAACCAAGAAGTTACTTTGGTTTTGCAAATAAGCATTATCGTGTACAAACATCACATCAACGTAAAAAATGGCAGTTCATCCATATGTACATCGCGCAAGCAGCCTTGATGCCTTATAACAATATTGATATTAGTTGGCACAGAATGGGTCATCATTGTTATTAGTTTTTCCACACCGTTAAGAACTGAAAATCATTTGATGAAATGATTGCTTTGAGCGTAATGTGATTTCGCGTTATTACAGCACTGACGATGATGATGGTTTGGATGATGCAATAATATTTTCACATTTTGGAGTCATGCGAGTCAGTCCGACATTTCCTATTCATTTTTTCTGTCTACATTCATATATAAGTGCGGATAAGCAAAAGGTTTTTTGTCCGGCGTGTTGATTATTTTCAGCCTGGTTGGTGTGGGTACGTTATGCCGGTCTCGTTTATGTACTTTGCTAACTGCACTTTCTTTCTGTCTAATATATTTATTAATAAAAAACGTTCCTCATCACTCTTACGTCACCCATTATGTGTTATTTAATGTTTTTCATTGTGTGATCACTAATGACGTGGAACACAAACACATCTTATGTAACTGTGATACAAATAACAACAAACGTTGCAAAAAAATCAACATAACATTAATTTTATTACATCTAAAAAATGAAATGTAGTCAACATAGTTTTAACACTCACTTTCTTAAGAGAACATGCAAACAAAAAAGCATAATGTTATTTGTGTCAAGTGAAATAGCTATTTTTAATACTTATGTTTCAATTTCTTATCACATTAAATCTATGAAAGTATTGCAAGTAGATAATCGCGATATGTTTATTTCCATTTGCGATTTCACTATCAGAAATTATATATTTATCGACAGAAACTAAGAACATTTATTTTCATTACATAATATGTTGCCGATTATATTGAATAATTTGATCAATAATTATGAATGGAAAACTAAAACGAATACTTCAAAAGTATTAATATATTACTCCAATACATTTAATTGTCAAAACCTAACTTGTAATGGAACGCAACAATCGTAAGCTCTAGAAAACTTTCACGTGTACAGTAGTAAACTCTAATTTTCCACTCGATCTGTGTTATTGTTATCACCCGTGGTTGCATACTACGCGCTTTGACTATTGACGCATATCGTGCCACGTGTCACCCAAGTTATATAAATTTTAAAATCTGTTATTTTTTGTACTTAGTGTACCTTGGTGAAATTCCTCAATATAATAAAAAAAGGGTTTTACTTTACTGTGAGACTGATATTTAATAATCATCTATCGAAGAAAGTTGTTCTTGTCAGTATTTTTACGTCCCATTGTTAACTTATCATTTATAATAAAATAATCTTGATATGAAAAGATAAATAATTAACATTAAAACCTGTAAGGATTAACACAAAAATTAGGTGAGAACCTGATAATTACGTGGCTGATAATATATTTATTGAAATATTAAATATTTTTGAAAAATTGAAACAAAACTTCAATTGTTACTTTAAACTTGAAGAATTATAAGGAAAATAACATTTTCGGAGAATGTTTTTTTTATACTTTTTCAGATTTTGTAAAAATATTGGTTTGCGTAATCGTATTTACGAAAACTATGATGTCATTATATAATTGAAATTATATATATTTATAAGACAATAATTAAATACAGGTAAAAAGTGGTTGTGTGGTTAAAAGAGGTTAATAAGTCACAGATTTGTAATTAAATGCTTTTATTCAACAGAATATTGATTAGATTTATATTATTATAGAATAAAGTGGGGTATTGTAAAAGTATTGATAATTACTATGTTTTAGATTGTTTACCACTGTCATATTTATATAAGCTTTCACCTAAATACAAAATTCAATGGAACCGAAGTGTTATGTAGCGCAATTATTTTGATTTAATTTTTTCATTTGAATAACACGAGCAAATGTTTAGATGAGATTAACGAAGTGGGATAATATAATATTATATATGGCGCTAAGAAAAAATGATTACGCGCGAGTTATCCGTGGAATTTTGTTTTGGTTATTTAAGTAGGCACTACGAAATGGCACGTAATCAGAACAATTGCTTTAAATTAATCACGACCGAACACACTGCAGTACTCACTGCAGTGGACCAGTGGTCCAACAACTTTCATAATTCTTCAGAGACTTCCAACACTCAGCACCACAGCTAATATATAATCAATAACAATATAATTGATAACATTTTCTACAGAAATAAGAATTTTATGAATATATTTATCCGTTCCAGTTGATCGCCGTAAGGTGTCATCGGACCTATTCAGTTTAAAATGAATTTATTATGTCCATTTTATGAACTTGGATCATTCTTGAATGTGTGGATTTTAAATTAAATTTATAATACTAGGAACAATGAAACAAGACATAGGTAATTAATCGGTAAATTATTGGAAGTCTAAATGTCAAAGTGCTTCGGGCGGAAAATTGTTTCTACGTCTTATAAAATCTTGAGACCTAACACAAATATTTTCCATATCGTAGTTAAGCAGAAGAATGTAATAAATTATAATAGTTACTATACCAAGGCACAGAAAAAAATATCCCTAACGAAATATAAATAATTTAAATAATGTATAATGTTTTTTGAAAACCGTTTTAATTAATAAACTAATGAATGTTTTGGTTTACAATTACAAGGGGATGTTATTTTATTGTAACCTCATTATGACAACCTTTCGATACAGCATCGTTGATATGAAACAGCGAACTAAATAACAAATGTATATGTGTTTCAAAAATGGTTCAAATATGTTTTATTACTGACTGATCAGTTTGTAAAAATATTATCCAAAAGTTTTGGAAAAATATAAAGCTGTAGATGAAAAAGGGGATTTTTTTCTTTGAGTTTTTAATATGATTTTTATGAAGATTTTTATTGAGAGTGCCTGGCTGCTGCGGTCCTGCAAGATCTCGGCCAGCGGAAGTATTTCGGCGAAAAGAAAGGGAAGCGCATGTGGCGCCGAGGGGCCGGGGGCGACACTGGCGCCAGTGGGGGCCGCCCCGTGATTACTCAATGCGGCTAAGAGGGCAAGGGGGCGCACACACGCAATACATTTATTTAGGTTTTTTTGTCTTGTCGAATGTGCAATAACAAACTAAAAAAAAACAAGTAAAGTAGTGAAACAATATTATGTCGTTTAAATTATTAATTAGTTTATTATTATAGTAATCAATTTGATACGTTTTGAATAACGAGGTATTTAGTAACATTTAATATTAAGTATTTATAAAACAATTCTACAAATATTTTTTCCTTTTACTTAATGACGACATGTGGTAATTATATATTTTCTAATATATCATTAATATATTTGAATAATATAAATAAAATATTTATAAATATATAATAATTATAATATTATATTATAATAAATATAAATAACTTCGGGTCTAATAGATATTTAACAATTTAAATACTCTATGTAATTTCATTAAATACGAGTACATATTTAGAAAATTAAAAAAAGGGATGCCGTAAAACATTTCTTACAGTTTTTTAAGCATAGGAAATACGCATTGATATCAATTGAGTAAAACTAACGATATTCTCAATTATTAAAAAAAAATATACGTCAAAAATATTTAAGGAGAAATTCCAAGAATCTGGTTACAGAACTTGTTTGTGGGAAGGTAGACAATGAGTATTATATATAAATGGGTAAATTAATGTAAGGAGACTTGAACCCCAAGAAGCCGAAATATTTCCATATATCTCGTTTGTAAAATATTCGTACAGTAAAGCTGTCAGTTACAATTGCACGTAAGAAGCTTTATGCACTACTGTCGAAAAAAATATTTAAAGCAAATTTTATTTTTGATTATCAACATTGATTGACCCGAGTAATGTAATAATTGTGGGTACTCACGTGTGGTACTTGCCTACATTTCACATATCGGGCAGCCCCATACGGTAGCAAACCGGTTGGCTCAATCTTTGAGTAACACAGAAGCACAAAAGTGCGAAACCACTTGTGGTATGGGAAAGTTGTTTTTTTTTGCAGGATCATAACAAAACTAACCTAGGGGAATATTCGCATTTCAAAACGGCGCAATCATTCCGCGCATATTGGGCAGTGAAAGCTGCCATTTTGATTAATACGTATGCATCTAAAAATATACTATTTCTATATGCGAGAAATGTTTTGAAACGATCCAATACAATTTTTTGCACCTCGCCAAAAGAAAACATTATGTAACCCAATGTGCGTCTTAATAAATATTGTTGATAATGTGATCAATTAGATAATTATTGTGATACTTTTAAGAAATAAAATATGTACTTTTTTGAACATAAATAATTTACTATGATTCGTTAATAAAAATTATGTTTTAATATTTGTGTAAAGGAGAAGAGATTTCGTACTTTAACCCAGGTAATTGTGGGATTCATATTTATTCGAGATAATTACAGTAATACATTATGCATAATATTGAGATTTGATGACAAGTAATCAGTATAACTACCCAAATTCAGATAGCTACCTAAAAAATACATATTTATTTGAAAATTTGGCTTTCCTCCCCATGTCATGAAAAATTTGCAAAAAGGTGTTTCAAAACCATTCACGTTTGTTCAAGTTATCAGTATATATTTAGGTAACTTAATTTATTTACATTCATTTTTATGATCCCTGCCGTTGCTTTCCATATATAATTCGCAACAGGTGGATCACTTTAAAGTTAGTTGCAATAGCCAGGAAGCGTTTGGAGAACTTTGTTCATATCCGAGACTCTTTGAAAGCGTGGAACGCTATTTTGCCAGAATTGCACCGGTGCGGTGTATCCATGAAATGAAAACGGCTAATTAGTAAATATATATGTGCTCGTAAGTAAAAGTATTAATAACTGAAATAAGAATCTAAATTGTACTGTAGACTTAAATGTTAAAATAAATTTGATTTAAGTTTTTAATTGTGTTCCTGCATTCTTGGACATTTTAACAGTCGTTCATAGAGTATTTTAAGAACGAAATAATCGTATTTCTGACAGGCTACTGTCTCATAAAGCTATCGGATCAAAACAAACATATCATGTATGGTTAAAACACTCATTTTAAAATCAAAACATAATATATTACGTAACAGTAAAATGCATGATTTGCATGAGAGGTGTCTAATTAAATGCTTTACCTGGAAATTTGTCTAGAGTATTTTTAATTCGCTTGTGTACAAAGAGCGAAAAAGAGAGGTTAAGTTTCAATTACAATTGCAAGGCATCTATATATAAATATATGCATTTTTCAGTCTTATATTATTCTAAATTCCCCCGCTTCATGTGCCAGCGGCAATGCAGCTATGTGAGTGCTCTTATATACGAGTACGTCTATCGTAATGCATCTTTTCACGACAATTATTCCGAAAGAGATGTTTTCGACTACGAAATTAAAATAATATGATAGTGTTTTACAAACGTGGCTCTCGTAAAATAGAATGTATGCATAACATTAATATTATACCTCTCGTTCCCCGGCTCAGTAATATAACCACCGCACCGTGAAGTTTTCTGTTTATTATTACAAATTACGTAATGGTGTTTTGTTTATATTTATTTTATTGATAAAATATCTCACATTCGACTTTCGGCAGATATTGCATTTTTTTATTTTAAATCTGTTGATTGCTTGGCGTTTGCTGATCAATATTATTGGATTTAACTATTATATATTTTTAAATAATTTCTTTCATAATGCAAAAATATGCCAGTTGTAAGTAAACTCTTGAAAATTGTAAGCCAAAAGCATGATTATATTGATTATGAATTAAATATTTATAATTGACTTTAAAAAACTTATTTGAAAGTAGTTTTAATATTTAAGATAAAATTATTTCTGAATGACTAAAAATAATTTAAAATATTCCTTCAGTATTTAAGATTAACGAATTTGTAGTTTTTTGATTGAACGTGAAAAGTAAAGTTTTTTTTACTGATTACTCGCAATGGCATGTGGAATAGTTTAGAAAGCCAAAACTTGAATGAACTTCTAAATATTTATGTGTAATGCAAGGTCTTCAGTCAGGGCATAAAATGACAAGCTTTCCCCTCTTACAGAGCTCATGTTGTGATAGCTTAAGGTGGCTGACGTAATCGGTAAAATAGCATTAGGTTACTGCGAGTCACAAAAAGTAAATAATATGAACAACCATTACGTACGAGTTAGTATAGTAATAGTTGAATGAATAAAAACATTAGCTCCTTCGGCAAAAAATATTCTAAAAGTATTTGAATATAATATATTCACATTTCAATACCGAAAAATGATATATTAGTTTTAGTACATTGTGAGCTTAGAGTTTAATAATGATTAATTAACCGTTAATAACGCCTACAAGAAATCACGCGGATTTAAAGTAAGATTATGTTAGTTTACTCGTATGTTGGGCCAGGGTTTTAATGCGAAGATTAAATAACATATTAATGTATGGTTAGTTCACCATGTACGTACTAGCGCATTGTTTTATTATAATGGACATTGTGTACATTATAAAATTGAGTATGCACCGGTTACACAACACTTCCATTACACCTCGATCGCAGTAAGGCGCGAGAGTCTCGTGTGGCGTCACCGAGCGATCAAGTTTATTGTTAATGTCATCCTCACAGACAACGATGGTTTGTCCAAAATGTCTAAGCGATGCAAACAAACCTGAAGACAAGCCGGCACCGCGACGGTGCGGGGGACAACTGGCGTAATCTTATTTGCAGACTCCGAGGCCGCACAATGTACATTGTTTAACTGTTGCAGATATACATTTGTGTTTTGAATATATGATTTCAATTAATTTATTGACGGGTGTACGTTTTATTCTTGTTATGTAGTCGTTACCAAATTACCGTGGATCGTGACCCCTAAACGTCAATACGCCATTGACAAACCTTTTTTCTATTGATCTTTGCACTCCGCTGTTGTAATGCTACCTAAATGACAAATGATAGATCGGTTGCACATTTTTTAGTACAATTTAAGTTTTATTTTTAACACTATAATATTATTTTTACAGACCAAATTGTTCGCTATTATAAATAGTTTATATGCAAGTTTTCCAATTCTAAGTCATCAAATACATTACATTGTAGTTCATGCTTTCTGATGAGGATCCCTATAATAGTGGTCGTTAATTAAAAAAAAATCGTGAGAAAATATTTCTCAAAGTTTCTAAATTTCATAATAAAATAATGCATATTATCACACAATTATCTTAGAAAATGTAAGCGCGTTAAAAAAATACGCACTAACTTACTGAAATTATTTTTGAAGTCAAAATTATAAAAACTTATTACAATATAATTTATAAAATCCTTCATAATAAGCAACGGAATTGTTTGCAAGGAGACCAAAGGAACAAATATTAAAAAAATCTTTTTTTTTAAAAGTCTTCACAGTAATACGGAAATGCAGAATGGTTTTTTTCTGCTTCTTCTTCACATTATTAATCCTAATCATGACTACTAGAACGGTGCTTAAAAATGGAATGTCATCAACACAAATTCGAAATTTCAGTCAAATGTATTAACCGGATGTATTTTCGTCTGAAAAGAAACTTTTCATTTCTAATATTATTCCATAAATCATAAAAAAATATATAAAAAAGGCCTAGTTTTTTATAAAATATATAATACATAAAAAAATAACACTTTTCATCAGTAAACTGATGCATTGGCGTGATTCTGATAGCAGTATCAGAAGCAACATTTCTATAAACTAGATTATTTTATGTTTATGTATCAGTTTCTTTGACGTTCGTAGTTTTGCATTTTTTTTTTAAACTGATAATATAAATGAATTTTTCAATTATTAAGTATTTTTTTATTCCTTTTACCAGTGTACGCAATTTGTGTGATGCATGGATTGTGCTAGTAAATAATATTTCACATGATTTACGTAAGAATTGTAAGAAAATGACGGTCGTTAATTATGATGAAAAAATATCACAAAAACCTAATGCGTTTATAAAAGCCAAGATTCACTAAGGTGCACATTATATTTTGTAAACACATGTCTTTTGCGTAAAAAATAATGCCAAATGCGCTTAGTTAAATGATGAGAGTCTTCAATTTGAATCGTTGTGTGGCTTTAGTAGCTTTTACATACTGAACTTTTAGCGAGTGACCTTCCGAGCTTTGATGAAATTTTAAAACATCATACTCCATCCATGAATGCTAATCATTCATTTAAACGTGTCGAAATCATTGTTACTGCCATCAGTAGAAATGTTTAAATTTATTACCTGCCATCTATTATTGCTAAAGAAGATTGTCCTTTAAATCTAATACTGAGTAATGTTATAATGCTTTGTTTGCATTTTGAATTACAACACCGGTAGCTGATAATATTTAATCATCAGTATGTACACGTTCATTATATTGGTATGTTAATTTAACATAATCCATTATTAACATAAAATAAAGTAATAAAGCCAAATAATTCATAAATATTATAATTTATAACGTATTTAAGAGTTTTGAGAAGATTTAAGTGAAATGCGTATCATAAAAAATAAGCAAAACCTATGTACGAGTATGTAGGTTGTAATAATTTTCATCGTTAACATAACGTAATACTTCTAGTGGCATCGTATTTATAATTTGAGAAATTAATGTGTTTTATCTGTTGTTTGTTAAACAATTTTTAAATGAACTAATTTGATATCCAAAAATTAACCATGTTAAACAACCGCTTAATTTTATTTGTAGCAATTTAAAACGGCAAATTAAATAAAAGTAATAATTAATAAGACCGATTCTATCAGAGAGAGAATATTCATTTTGGAATGCAATAAACAATTCGATTTCAATAATAAATAATTTGTCACATTTCAAGAGAAAGCGCATTATAAAATAAAATATAAGTCGTAACAAAATGCGGTTTTAAATTCAAAAAATCTTTAATTCAAGCATAATGTCAGCCGATATGCAAAAGTGCTCTAGAATAATTTATTCATATGACATGAATCAAATATTAGAGTACGTGGCTAACGATTGATTGGCGCCAATAAATTTATGTTACTCGTATCTTAAATATATGAAAAATTGAATTTTTATATGAATAGTGATAAAATATTTATCAGGTTAATACAGACTTCATTTTTATGCTAGTATAAAGCGCGGATATTTAGAAAATAATTAGAGAGCAATTAAAATCATAATATTTTAAAATGTAATTAAATTGTTTATAAGTTTATCGCAGGAGAGCATAACATATAGCTGCCTTTTATTCAAGCCCCCGGGCTCGCGCAGTCCTATAAGGTCGTAAGGGACTACAAATTAGAATGTACTTGGTGGAGCTGCGGGAGGCGGTGTTGATTTGTGATACGGCAAAGATTTATAGCGGCTGAGAGAATTTTGTGGCAGCAGTTTGTGAATGCCATATGCTCCAGTTAGGAGAGCGAACATGGTACGATGATGATGATATATCTTTATAACCGATGTTTTATTGTGTAGACTGAATATAAATTATTCCATATTGCGTGGGACCTTTCAATAAAGGACGACCAAATAATATTTATTGTGGTTTATGTTTGAAACCTTTAAGAACCTAAAGGTTTCAGCGTTTTTGTATGAATGCAATAAAAACACAGGAACTCAAAAATCATATTAATCACAAAAATAATATTGTATGTTTTGATCATAGTCAGCTGAAAAAATATTGATCGTTATCGGAGAAATGGACCACCTGGACAAGCTTAACAATGATGTGAAAGAATAATATTATAAAAATTACTTGAAATTAAGAAATATTATATCATATGCATTAATCTTTGACGAAACTATGTGAATAAATTGTGCTGTGATACTCGTTTTTTTTTGGATGTGAAAAGTTATATAAAATATTAAGCAATGCGATTTAGAACGTAGTTAAAACGAACATTACAAATAGAACAATATTTTCGCTCTTAGCGAAAGTCAGAGAACGGCGAAGAGAAGTGGAACTTCTCGTAGTAAGGAAATTCAAAGTAAAAGGGCGCGTGTCGTGTCCCTTTTCTTGCTTCGATTTATGGTTTGTCGTGTTGATAATGTCTTACTGTCGCAGTTGGTCGGACGAGGTACGTATGTGCCTCAAGTATACAGGGACATAAACTAAAGCTTTGTTACAATCTTAACTAGATGCTACTTAGCTATTTTGTCAATACAAGATTATTAAAAACTACATGTTAGCAAAACGTATAAAATATGTAGTTTGAAATTCAAAATTGATTTCTGTTGACAATTTTTGTGGATAATTCTAACCAGCCTGATCTAACTGTCCAGTAATAACTTTAAATATGTGATATTTTATATTTGACGTTGTTTAATAGTGAAGATAAGTTTTATATTGATATGTAGTAATTATATGCTCAAGCTAGGGAGCGGACACAGCAAGCTTCCATGCTATAATCGATCAATGAGATAAAGGTGGAGCATGTTTTCCTCATACCGCAAGAGAGCATAAATTACAGCAGCCTTTTCCAGTTCCTCAGGTTATCGTCACACGGAGGAATTATATATAAAATGTTGTAAAAGAAAGAGGAACGAAAAAAATCATCGTTCTCATTTAAATATTCATTGTGAAAAAAAAATTAAAAAAAAATAATATTTAAAAGTTTTAAATTTTAAATTGCAAGTTATATTGATTTTTAATGTAAAAAGCACTATAAATTACGAATATGATTTGGAATTGTAAACTATGATTTTAATAAATTGTTATTTCAGATTTGATTTTATTGAAGATATTTATCTTTGTTGCGATTATTGATGGCAATTATTGCATTGTTGTGGTGGCGATGGTGTGCATTGAATTTTGAATGAGCGATGTTGCATGATAATGAATATTCCTACGGGGATGTAGCTTTAAACCTTGTTCTAAATAGGACTGTATCAGAGCGCTCGCCATGACGGTATTGTTTAAATCATTAATGTACACATCTTCTTTGTCAACGTAATGTCGTAACATCATTTGGTACATGAATACAGATACCGTATCTTAGTTGTATTCAAAATAAGCTGAACGTGAAAAACGTTGATAATTTTTTAAAAGTAATTGGCGTTGAAGCAACAATATACAATATAATCGACAACAAAAAGACTATAATATTTATATCAGCATTCCACATCCGCTCCTGGTCGAAGCATATAGTCGTTACAATTTGTTGTCAGAAAATTCCTTCAAACCGCCATGTTCTTTGCCTCGTCCTTTGTCTCGCTTTGCATAGTTCCCGATGTTCTTTTTGGGATATGAAGATTCTGAAATCCTCAAGAAAAGGCAGCTGTGTTTAATGCTTTCCGGCGGCATCCGGAGAACATGTTCTAGCCAGGTCCACCTTCGTCTCTTGAATGTCCATAGGATGCAATACTGTAGTGTCCACTCCCTTAACTCATTGTTGCTTATAGAGTCAAGCCATCGATCACGAAAATTCTAAAAATGCACCTGTTTTCAAAACAAACTACGTGGCTGCATTGACCTTTGATAAAAAGCCTCGATTCGTTGTGGTGTAAAAATAATATGAAAGTGGGTTTCTTATTCTTGAATTTAAGCTGATACAAATGAAAATCTTATATATGTAATGTAAAGGTGAATGTTATTTTAAAGAGTAGTAAGTGTTAAAAACATTATTATAACAATATTTACAGTACTCATTGCAGATGAGTGATAATATGTACTACGATCTTAATTAAGAATTTAATACTACGCAAACAACTCTATTGCGAGAAAACCTCGCTTACCTTAGTGTCTTTGTTAATCCTCAAATGTTATTTAAAATTTACGAATAACGAAATGAGTTGATTAATTGTTGATGAAATCTCATCTTGATATCCTGTAATGCGAAGGTACGCTATTTTGTAATAAAAAGGGTTGAACAAGTAGTTAAGCTGTCATACAATAATTACTTTACCACATTTTACGCAACTGAGAATATTTCTTCAGGACGGAGATTTTTTATGCAACACTAAAAGCGAGAATAAATAAATATTTCTTAGTGTCTCGGTATGACCGTATTCTTAATTAAAATTGCAACTTTCGTTTCCCAGTTAAATAAAATAGTTACTTTAATTTAAAAAAATAAAATCAGCCACGTTTAAAAAGATTGACAAGAAATTTTGAATATAAAATTAGTAATAACTGTTTTACAATAAATACAATATTTTCAGACATTGAAACACTGTAAAACTAATGAAAATCTATTTAATTTGTGTTTTTCTAAATCCAAAGGTGGAAACATTGATATGATTTATGGCTCTGGGTTAAGTTGTTCTTTAAAATCACAAATTTTGTATGCAAATTTATTTATTACAAAAAACATTATTACTAATCTAAAAAAATAAAATATTTTATTCATGAATTGCAATACTTCGTCCGAATTGATCGTATTTTATAAAATATTTAAATATTTTCGTAAGTATCAATGGATCAATGTTGCATACATTGATCCAAACATATAAATAAATTAATGAGGGAAATTAAGTATATACAAAAAAAAAACATAAAATATCACAACCACGTTAGAATTGAATGATACTAAACGTTGAGCTCCTTTGTAATTTATATTGCATTTAAGTTTCAATAGAAAATTGTTTTTCATACTAACAGCAATATTTTAGTCATTAAAACTGCTCAAACCATAGCTGTTTTAAAATATTCGTACATGGCGATGTACTTATTTAAATATAGCCTACAGCCATTTAATTTGGACAAATAATTAATATTTTGAATACATTATTTATGCAAACTACGTAAGTTATTTAGAACAGTAATGCGAATATAATTGATACATTTAGTTAAGAGTATTATTAATCGATTGGACGATTGAGTATAAACTATCAGTGATTGTAACAGGCAGATAATCGTTGAACTCTATAGCATCGCTGAGCAGGTGCGTCGTATGACTTACACTCTTGCACCGTGAGTATAATTTGTGTTAAGGTTGAATGATTGTAATTTGGATAAGTTATTTGGAAACTATTTACCGAGTCGAGTATCCGAAATGATAACCTACGTTGCGACACCTGCATAATTTCAGTTTAGGAGTTGAATCGACAATTTCATATATATAACTGGTAGCTTTTTGTCACTTCTGACGACGATGCAACTATATACTAACGTAATGGTGCAGGTAAACATACATAATGTATTGAATTGGATAAGATACTTATAAAGACTGTTGTAATATAATATAAATTGGATTTTTTTGTTTCTCACCGAACTTATGAATATGTACAATAGTTTTTTTAAATATAATTTCAGCTGATTCTATAACGGTATTACTATAACTTTACCTATAATAAAATACATATAATGAAGTAAATTTTCTACTTGTTAATGTGCACTGCCTTTTAAAGACAATTCAATTGATTTATACCTTGAAATGATTCAGCCTGGTGCGTTGTCTACCCTGATATCTATTGACGTAGGCCGATCAAATGTACCTTAAGCCATCGATTGAGGTGTATTTTAGAGATTAGGTGTTTAAAATATATGAGAATCCACATGACATAACCCTAAACTTGATAATAAGAGACACAAAATAAACATTTATGACCGCCTTATATTTTTACTGAGAGCATTCAACTCAACATATAGGAACATTATAATGAAAAATCATTGAAAGACCTTGACTCGGTCATCAAAATTGATTTGAGTACTTGGTGACGTTAAAGTCAATAAATTGACATTAATACGTCACAAGGTAACAAAGAGAATGGTGCACAATTGAAAATGCATAGATCAGTGGTTTTAAAACGGTTGAGAATTCGTCCCGCCCTTCTTAAGAGAAAATTAAAAGTACCAGGGAGTGAACGATGTTTTTTTGGAATAGAAGGTTTTTTCTGTCAAAATTTTCGGAAAAGGGGTTTGTTATTTTTCTCTTTAAAGTTCGGTGATTTGTGTTTTTTAGAAACCAAATTTTAAGAAACATAAATAGAGTAATATAAATTTTGTGGCAAAAAAGAGTTATTGCGAAGTAAACTTATAAAAGGTCTTCTTCTTCTTCATGTCAGCGACGTCAAATTATTTTTTCTCAGTATGTGGCAACATCGATAGCTCGTGTGTTGCCCAGCATTAGGTCCTGAGATGTGCAGCTTGTTGGGCACATGGAGCAGCATCTTAAAAGGTGATTAACCTTCTAGAAAGTTGAAAAGGATGAAAGAAAACAACAATGTTTGGGAAATACTGACATTGTGAATGAATTGTTATGATGTGAATAAATTCGTCGATAAATTAATGAGTTCATAAATTAACAAGTTCGAACAAATCTTCCGGCTTTTTGGAAGCTTATTATATTCCCACCACATCAGCTTCTGATAACCGTGAACCTGGTTAAGAACCTTTTACTGGATTTAAGTTGACAAATGCTTTAAATATGGAGTTATTATCGTAGGAGGTGGATAAACAGCATATTTTACTAACAATAAATTAAGGCTATATACTCGTTTACGCGTACATATATGATTCCATATTGAAACCATTGCACACGCTTCCAATATTAGAAAAATAAACCCCTGAAGCTCAATGGTCGGCTGACATTTCAAACCATTCTAAATTGTTAGTATGGCCAATTAGATGCTAATTATAGTACATGTATGGTGAATTGGAGGAGGTTACTCAGGATTGTGAATTTCTACAACATTGATACAGGTCCTATTTAAATTTGCAGTTGGCAGAATTTTTCGAAAATTGCAACATGTAAAAAGTAAACTCTCTTCGTTCAAAGAAGACTTGCTAATTTATCAATCAACAATAATATAATATTACGAGCGCATTGGAATGGATTGGCCGTGAAAGTTGAGTACTACGACAACACCGTTATTTGTTTATTGTTTTATGCAATTAATGCTGCTTAAAAGATGCAATCTAACAAATCAAATGTTCTTTGGATGTGAAATGTCGAAGAAGGGCATAAACTACAGCTGGATATACATTAAATCCACAGGCTTTCACTGTCTGATCGGAAAAAACTATACAATAATATCGGAAGGACTGTACTCGGGAGACATCGCTAACATGGAAAGAATCGATGATATTGGCGGTTGACAGAACTTAATGACGTAAGTTTGTGACGGCCATTTGCTACAAATAGGAAGCGAATCTAAAAATAAGTGAACAATATATGTTATAAGTAACATTTCAATATAATATGAAATTATATGACAATATTTCAGTGACGTAATGACATTTACTTTGTTAACTATTTGTTGATATTTTTGTTTACAATTTATGTAATATAAACATTGTTTTGTTTAAAATCTATATAACTTTTTAAAAGTAACATGGTATATAAGAAACGATAGCATAAAGGAAATAGATGTGACCACGTTATTAAGGTATTTGTTACTCTAAATACTTAAAATAGTTGCAAGCAAAAATATTGAAGAATTTACTGTAATAAACTTATAAGACGACTGGAATACGATTTTTGGCGCGAAAAACATAAGGAAATGTTTGCATAAACATAAATTATGAAGCCGATGTTAAAAAATAAACATTATAAAATTAAATAGTGTTTAATATCATAACCGGAAGCTGTCGTCAAAGCTTGAATAATAACACACACAAACACAATTCGATATATATAATTAAAAATGGCTCACCATAAAATAATTACGGCTCCGACACAAAAGCGATTATTTATGTTTTCGAATGACGATTGTTTGCCGTGTCGATTAAACAAATCGATCTGAATGTCTTTTTGTAATTCTCACAAACGGCAACGGAACACGAGCAAGAAAATGATGATCACGAAACACAAAAATATAGACGGTTTTCAAAACACTTCAAATTTTCGTACGTCGGCACTGTCACACTGTATGCATACGATTTCGCTTTCGTTGGAATCTCTTGTGTAACGATCGACTCGTACGCCGGTGAAATACTAATGAAGTGAGCGTCTGCGCGTGCTAACCTGAGGACGGACGGCTCGCGAGTGGCTGTCGCTAGTCAGGTGTTGGACTCCTGATGCTAGCCGCGCGGGCTCAGCCGCGTGGAGGCGGGCATTGTGTACCATCCGACATAACTGAAGGAACAACCCTTTGGCAATTTCCGCGCATCATTCCAACAGATGCGAGAAAATCAATAAAATATATATATTTATAATGAAAACCTTCTATGATTACATTGTTACTGCTACCTCTAATCTTGCAGACTTGAGTTACTGCCTTTTTACCCGCATGGAAAAAACATTAGAAATCTTCGACAAAAGGAAGAATATATTTTCTCTTCTTCTTTGATATTAAATTTAGATTCACTGCTAACAGGAAAAAAACCCAGATCACTGAGCACGGTTTTTTTAAACAAAAAATTAAACTCATTTAATCCAGTTTCAAACCCTTGCTACCTCTGTGGCAACTCATTTTATATGTCTGAGGACATACTCTGGAACTGTCAGTGACTTTTTTTAGGATGAAGGTTTGATGTGATTTAAGGAGAATGGCACAAACCTATTAGGCGTGCAGACTTTGCGACTACTAAAATATATTTTTCTCTGAAAATACAAAACATAGGGTGCTTAAACAATATTTTTCATGAAAATCTAGAATTTTTTTTTTTCTTTTTTTTTTTATATGTTTGTATATAATACGTTCGTGAAAAGTAAATACGAAAAAGCTAAACATGCATAGACAATAATCGAGTATACATATGTTGAACAGATAATGAATCTTATTTATTTGTGTTCATTGTATCCGAGCTTTTATTTGTTATCGTGGCGATGCGGAAGCTCTGTTTTATTATTACCGTCGTAAAAATAATGGAATCAGGTTAATAAGTCGTCGAAAAATATTTGCACAAAGGCGGCATAAGCGTGCTGCTATTCACATACCGCTGAAACCGACACATTGCCTATTACAAAACGTAAACGAATGTGTAACAGCTCAAACGGCAGACAAAATATTTTGATTGCGAGCGGACCGCGTTGCGAAAGATGTCCATGACCGTAACCCGCTGTGGGACCTGCCCGGCCAAGTTGCCCAACTCAGCTCGACACTCACCACTCAATACTTAGCACTCACCACACAGCAGCTAAGGTACCGACTCTTGAGGCTGGCTACGAGCACCTCCAGGTCACAACACGACCGACACGAGGAGACGATAAAACTACGTCTACTGGATTGTACATATTATATCACCATCCCAATGAAAACTCAGAAGCTTTTCCCAATTACAAGTTCAGTAATTTCATCAACATTTTTAAATATCTCTTTACTAATGATTATCGTGCTATTTAGGTAATTCGTTTTAACCCATATCCGTTCCATATCTGAAACATATTGTCACCACAAATTGTCGCCATTTAGGTCTGCCAGTTGCCTTTGTTCATGCTTTGTGCCGAGATATTTCTGCCGCCGAAGGTTCATCTGTGAAAATATAATTAATTAACTGCATGTAATAAAACTAATAATAATAATACATTAACATATATATTGTTTATATTAGCGAAAATATATCATAATTGTCGACGTGCGTCAAATATTACTTTTTTAAGTCAGAGGGTTTTTTTTCTATTCAGTAATAAGCCGTAAGTATTAAAATAGAATATTAATAGAAAAATACTATTAAGTCACGGATAAACATTGTCTATTTAAGAAATTATTAATTAAATTGTTTCTTTAATAAGTTTTTCACACCACCTCTTCAATGTAAGTGAAATTACAAAAAAATGGAATTACTTTAAGAGAAAGAGAAAAAAAACGAGAAAATGGACTGTAATAATTTAACGCCTTCGGTTTCTTACGAAACAGGTGATCATGCCTTAATTTCCCAAGTATATTTAGAGTTTTTTTATTGTTTCAGAATAATCAGCATTTTCACAATGTTGGGAGACATCAACTGCAAGTTGCCCTGTTGGACGTTTGCGATTTATTGATGTGAGAGAATAAGCGTTAGAAGTATGTCGTTAGGGAGCAATAGAATATACTTGTACATATTTTAAATGTAGAACAGATGACCTTGTGTCTGAAGTAGTTAATTTCTGGTGGAATTTGACACCTCAGCAGCTAATCAACATCACTTTGTTAATCGATTAAGTTATCCGTATGTATACAAGATCCACGTAGGTAGAGGTAGTATAATATAATCATAAAAATATAATAATTGTTATACTCTGCAATTTTTATTTACTTAATTTTCTAATTTACACCTACCATAAAAAATACCTACTAATAAAACTACTTTATGGATAGATTAAAATACGATTTAGAGCTTACTTATTAAATATTAATTTCTGAATACCGTTCACTATGTATTATAAAATGAGCAATTATTTTGTTTTGAAGTGGTTATAGCTGACTGCTTTTTTAATTGAGATGATTTATGTCATTTAACTTTACATTAAAATTGGAGTCGAACAACAAAATTAAATTAACAACTCAATAATTAATGTTCAATAACACAGGTTCATCAGATAAATGCTTTGTCATATTGATTATAGGCGATAATCACCATTAATTTTAAGCTTACATAATAATGAGGCGAGATTAACCGTGCCGTGAAATTATGAAATATTTTTATATTGTAGAAATGTGTTTTTTTTTATTCCACTTAGAATAATTGCGTAACGATTTAGCGGTTTTCAGTCTCGCACCATAGATGTACATGAAATCTAGCCGCGTCTCCTACATCGTACATGTGTCCATACTTCTACCCAGCAAGAGCAGAGGCTGTAGTCGGCTGCAGCCTCGAGGTGATTGCCGATCGGAGAACACTCTCTTCCCCATTCCATAGCAGAAGCTACCGGCTCAGGGGCGCTCAACGGCACGTAAACTACTCTTAAAGACTTAAACCACACGTTACAGCAATTTAACCGTACGTCAAACACAATATGACAACGAACGATACTAAAATACAATACAAAAAATCAAGCTGTTTTGATGATTATTTTCGTATACATCTCTCCTTTTGTAAAAGTTAAGTAGTGTTATATGTCGTGTCGGCCATTTATTTATTTTAAATTGAAATGTTTTTTGTTGTTTAATTTGCGCAAATATATAATCAATGTAATAATAACAAGTCTTACATTTATTACACACACAACTATTATTTACTCTCACCGGTCTGTTCTTGATTTACCACTGTTGATTATTTATATCACATACTCAAATCCTTATGCATATATATCATTTTGATTCAATGAAAAATGTAGTATTTTAATTCGATATACATATAAATGATTAGGTGAGGTCATACTATTGTAAAGATTTCCTTTTTAATGTCAGTATTTTAGTATATTTTGTAAAAATTAAAAAACTATTAACTTTAAAATGTCCATGTTAATTACGTCATCAAGGCGTGGAAAATTCATGACCTGTTCATTTTCTTTACGTGCATATATCGAAATAACTTTCTCTATCGCTTTAATGTAGTGATGAATATCAGTTTACTGCATTTAAAACCATGGATTTACATAAACAAATCGACGTGAATAAAATATTTATAAACGATTACGAATTCTTAATGCAATATCAAGAATCGACTACACATATTGACGTCTTATTCGTGAAGAACATGCGCAGTTAATTTATTTTATAAACAACAATACTTACCCACGCTTAATAGACTTACCCCTGGATATAACTTGTCATGAAAAACAAATAAAATGAGATAATATGATAAGCTATGAAGAGCATTAACATTTTGAATTATTAAATACATTTATAATACGTAGAATATAACTTTTTGCACAAAATCACGTCATGATATTGTGAGCAAAGAAAATATGAATAAACGTAGGCAGTTATTCATTAGATGTACCTGCGCTTACACATCATCATTATATTCATAAATGGTAACTCGTAAGATTATAATCCAAACTAAACAAATAAAAAAACATTATGTCACAGAAGAATACTATTTGAATTTGAATAATTATCGTCGTAATAGCCGTCAGATAATTCATCATTATAATCCGCTGTGGTGGAAGTGCTCTGTTAACAAATACCTGGCAATGTAAGTGAATTTCTATTACATGTTATGTAACAGCAATAGAGATTGTTTCATCCGTATACATTTTACACTTGAGATGATCCCGCACGGAAAAGGCTTTCCATACTAATGATAATGTTTGTAATTATGGCACATTTAAGTAGGTACTCCTATCATCACTTTTACAAAAAAATATACTTTGATCTAAGAGCACAAAAAAACGATATATTCTCTATTATCCTGTTGTTATTAATACTTATGTATAACTGTGTATTTTTGTAAACTTATAATGTAAGTAATTATTGTAAGCTAAACCAAATTACAAATAAAATGACGGCCTAATTGTCCAATGAACGTAATTCACGTGTGTGCCAGTTTATCACAAATACAATAAATTTTAGTTATGTGTGCTTTAATTTTCACGTAATACTCAATTACGCTGTATTTTCTAGCACCACAGGTGCAACCACTGCCTTGTGCAATTCAAGGAAAGTTAGTTATTAGGTACTTTTGAAAATAAAAAAATGAAAAATATCTAACTGATAACTGGAAATATGTCCGGCTTTGGGACACTAAAGAAGCATGATGGAAGACGTATGAGAGTTACTTTTTTTTATAAAAATACAATACAACAACAAAATCAATAAAATATAATTATATATAGTTTCTTCTTCTTTCATATTCGCTCTTTAGTTGTATACATACTATGGTTATCACAAACTATATCTATGGTATTAAACATAAGTATTATTAAAAATATACTTTCGTAATTTGGTGGCCATTAAGAAATCGTGTGACATAATATATAGATGCTATAAGTATCTAAAAATATGTGTAAGGTACGATAGTTCGTCATAGCGATCATACTATTGTTATGAAATTAAATTTTCGATTGTTCTAGACAGGTTTAGTGCAAACCATGCGTTGATGACTAACGATCACTTGCCAGTTGGGTTGGCTAAGCGAAGAAAATAATTAACCACCTTTTTAATAGTTTAACTAACGTGACAAAATATTATAAATCATTATGAAATAACAAGGTTCTGAAATACGTTACTTAAATGCGAAATGCGTATCAAAGACGTCGTATTCCGTTGATTTTGTACGCAAAATTACAACCAGATACCTCATGAATTTTCGTGAATAATTTATGCGAAACATTATAGCCAGATTTTTATTTTATTAAATAGTGTAAAAGGCTATTACTTACAAAATCATCAAGTAAAAATAATAGGCCAAGAACATAAGCCGAAATCTATTATATCAAAAAATTAGTCAATACATTTTTTTTCAATAAGACTAACAAAAATTATTAGCTAATATCAAGTGCATATTCCTATAATTTTTCACAAGTCGCAAAAAATCACGAAATCTGATTAATCTGGTGTGATTGAACTATGTATTAAATACGTTTGATTTCTCCACCTGGTTGATTAAAAGTGGATAAACTTTAGATGCGAAAATTAAATCCATTTCCTGTCAACCAATCGACCAAAAATTTAGCATTTCTCCGATATATTGATCAACAAAATAAGTCACAAAAACGAAGTTATTAATTAAAGTCATTTTTTGCTGTGATTACATAGTTTTCTTTCAAAGTGAGTGTTGCCATAGTGAGTAGCGGTTCATTATTTTTTATTTATTTTTAAATTTGCTAGCTCCCTCCTATTTATAATAAAAAAATAGTTCATTCAGTCACCAGAGCCATAACTAAAAAAAAATCAAAAAATATTGAAACCAGATACAGAAAAAAGCAATTTGAAGTTAAACATAAATGAAAAAATATATAAATCAATAATATTAACAATTTTATTTTTAAGCAAGTACTGACTCTCAGTGAGTGGAGCACCGGATCACCAAATTATCCGATCTCTTTAAATGAATCCGATAAACAAATCACTCAAAATCTGACTCGGATACTACAACTCTACACAAGTTCCTTGGCTCGGAGGTCGTCGGGAACCTTGTATATTCCCAGAAATGAACTGAGCCGCGGTAATTGGTGGTGATTATATGTTCCAGCTATGCGATGGATATTGGGAGAAAAAATAATAATAATTTTATAAATGGAATACTCGGACATCCGTTTAATTTGTGTTTATAATATCTTTATTTCTTTGTCAGATTGTTATATTCAACAGACTTTATTTTCAGATAGTAAGATTCTTCTGGCTGATTTATATATAATATGTCTACATAGTTACGCATTTATAAAAATAATTAATGATATTATGAAAAAATTCCTTGACATCGTTATTCCGATAAATATCTAACTCATACCCAAGTAATATATTTGAGTTACGCATTTAACTGAACTAGGTTCATTATGAAATACGGTGTTTATGCCGTATCTAAATATTTTGCTTATAAACCAGGATGCGCATTTAATTTCGCACATTACACCATTTCCACAACAAAGGTGTATAGTGAAGGTTGTTATGGAACAATGTGTATTATGTGTTGAAAATAACGAAGTAATATAAATTTTACTAATGTATATATATTATTATTTTTTAAGCCATTATTTCTTAATTAACATCCTATTTCATAAAGCAAATGACGGTCTTTTTTAATTTTTTTAGAATAATACATGATAAGTTGACTGTTCATAAATAAAAATCTTCATATCCAGTTCAACATAAAATAACCGTTGAAGATTTTTGCACAGGTGGTAGACAGCTTCAAGGCCTCCAAGTGTCCTTATAAAATATATAAGAATGTATAGCAAGAAAATACATTTACATTACCAAATTTTTATAATTCAAATATATAAACCAGTGCTGACTTTGCAGTCTGCGGCGCCCTAGGATAATATTTCATTTAGTGCCTCATATTGTATGTATTTAAAAAATCTAAGTAAGATAGGTTGCCTTCGGCGCCTCTAGCTTATTCGACGCCCTGGGACACTGTTCCACTTCGCCACCGCCTAAAACCGACACTGCCTCGAACAGCGCACATGCATGATATTTTAATTAAAAATAATAAATAAATACGACTGTACCGGTAAGTAAGGATTGCAGCAGTTGTTTGCTACGATTCGTGGTCGCAATCAAGAGGAATATAGTTTAAAACAATACTTCTAATGTACTAGGATAATTTCTGATAAATCTGCGCCCAGACAATTTTTAGTATTTTGTCGTAATATGATATTCTTTACATCGTGTGTATCTAAGGACCTTCCAGGAAATATCGTCTACATACGAGTCCCATTTAATAAGCGCTCAACAAAGAAAATGGCTAGCCTTGACTAACCCAGAATTCAAATAATTTACATAGTTGGCGGAAGATTTTCTGTGATTGTTGAGAATTTTAATTGAAAGCTAAGATTTATTCACAGTATCGTTTGTGACGACATTGTGACGCAAGCTCACAGACAACTAACAAAAGATCGCAGAGTTGTCACTTGCTATACGACTACTGACTAACAATTATCACGTACTTGCATCTCCTACGTTATGCCAAGCATGTCCTTAATCGAATGTGCGGCTTTTGATGCGGTTGACACATACGCATTTTAATTTCACTTCAACATCAACATTAAATATTGATCAGCGATTAAATGATCGTAAATGCAAATCACAAACGCGTTTGTGAAGTAGGTGGGTGTACCTTAATATAGGTATAGTAAAAACCTAAGGTAAATATAAAATATAATGTTTTTATAACAAATACGTATGCATAAAGAAATAATAATATTGTCACAATTTGATCATAAGAATGTAACGGTTCCACCGCATTTCGTTCCCAGACAATAGACAATATAATAAACAAAAACGTGGGGCGCACTGGACGTCTGGTGCACGGGAACTTAACCTAACCTATTTTGTTAACAAGTCCTATGTATCTCTGGACTCTACGGTCACTGGACAAATCCTTAGGTTGGGTTAGCGACATATCCAGTGCACCAAATGTCCCGTGCACCAGACGTCCAGTGTGTCCCACGTCGTTACTAATGAGTCGTTGAACGAATTGTCTGGGAACGATAGGTCGTGACACCGAATTTAACACTATTAAAAGGTCGAAAAATTTATAGTTTAATAAGAACGTCATGCCGCAAGTGAATGTAAAATTCTTCTTTTCTTTCTTATATCTATTCCATATCTGGAACATATTGTTAAACACAAATTGCCACCAGTTAGTTCTTTCAGCTGCCATTGTCCATTCATAGTCTAAATACATTTCAGTATATGAAGGTCCATTTGGGAACATACTCGTATATGGCTTGAGATAACCTCCAGAGCAGAAGTCCGAGTGCTTAAAGAGCTCTAGTATCTGAGGCACATTTTTTATGTCAATTTTAATTTTAAGAAGTTGAGAAGAGCTGCTTTTCGCAATTTCAGTTACATACATTTATAAACATTTTTGTAAAAATATTTCTTCATACAAAGGTTTTTTCCTCGCAGTATCAATACTAAGAATTGGTTTGCAGTAACATAATATTAATATTTTTTCTCCAGGCTCTATCCTTTGCAATACTTTTCAGCACAGCATATAAGCTGCTGTTCATTTCCGCAAATACTCTAGTCTACTAAGGCGCCTTCTATAATTGGTCCCTTCAATCATAATATATTGTGAAGAAAACCTTAATTGGGATTGCCTCTCTGAAATAGTTTTTATTAGGTTTCTCCTTCTTTGATTCTACTTAAAGCCTCACTATTCGTGATAAGTCACATCAGTAAATTTTAATATTACTTTCAGTTATATTAACTTAATACCAAATAAATGCCAAATATTCATTGTAGGCCTTGTAAATATATGGAGAATAAAAGAAATAATATTTCAGATATTGTATTGTGAAAAAACAAAAACATTATAATATATGTTTAGTTAGTTTAGGCAATAATACACAAATAATAATATGCAATAGCCAATTGAAAAAAATTGCAGGAAAAATAAATTAGCAATAAAGGTGTTGTGGTTTAAGTTGTAGTAGTTTTATTACTTGTATAGACTGACTCCCCTTGATGCAATCATTAGTGTAATTTGTTTGATTTAAATACATTAACCTTTATTTACTGGCGGGAATTATAAGTCCCATACCAAAGAATCCAATATTGATCGTGCATTTTGCTGCAGTTGTGCCCTGACGGGACTTATAAATCGGATTTATAAAACTATGAAATAAATGCTTATTTTAGAAAAAAAATGTTTATTCTTAATTTTTCTCTATATCCTATCAACACTTATTCGTATAAAAAGAATCAGAAAAGTAAATACATTATTGCATAATCAGTAAATAAAGGGTTAAGACAAATATCACCAACATGGATCGAGAAATCTCACTGAGGGTTTAATGCCACTTGACAATATTAAGGATGGCTAAGTGATATATGTAGAGTATGAATGCGCCAGCGTCATTAGACTACATCACAGCATCATCCATTTTTACAGGCCTATTTTGAATAATTGGCTATCAAACATTTTAAAGGATTTCTGGAGGTATTTATAGAGCTTATATTGAAGATATATTGATCGTAAGAACTTGAACTCGCGACTTTTGGCATATTAGGTAAATGCTTTACCTCTAAACGTTACCTGTCGTCAAAGTATGTTGTCAACGTTCATTTATAGCAGCGGTCGGGGAACCGGGGTAAATTAGCCCAAATGGGGTAAAAATAGGTTTTTTGGGGTAATAAGGAAATTTTTCTAGTTTGCTATTTCATAAAACTTACTATTTTCATGTAACTTTTTTGTTATTTTCCATGTAAATTAATTCAATAAATAATGTTTATTTAAATATATATTGATTGTCTTCTTTTCAAAATGGGGGAAAGGGGTAATATCGACTTACGCAAAAATATTTAGGGGTAATGGTTAAAAAAGTTCCCCGACCGCTGATTTATAGGCATAATTTAAAATGGTATCTATGATGTTTATTAAAATAATTTATTAGTACAGTATATGTGCTGCCATCTATGAATATCTACTAGAAAGTTTGCACCAAAAGACATATTTATTAAGATACTGTTTAAACCTGTCCCAGTATACTCTCGAGTAATTAATTGACATAACAAGCACAAAAAAGCTTCTTTATTCAAGAGATACAAGTAATGTTCTAGTAAAAAAAATAATGCTCAATAATTTCACATCATTTTACTTGATTAGAAACGAAAAAAATGTATCAATCCCAATGAATTCATGTAAATGAAATTTCAATGTATTAATTTCAAATGGACATGAATAAGTTTAATTTTTTGGACACTTAATAATACACTGTATTAGTTACGATAAGGAGCTATGTAATTCACAGTCTTTATAACACATCTCATTAATTTGTACATTAGATACATTTTCATATAATAAATTTATAAAAACAAAATTATTTCCCGATACAAAAATAAAATAACTCTCATATGTTGAAATAAAGAAAAAAACATTATATTTTCCAATGCAGTTATATGTAATAAATAAAAAAATATATTGTACTTATCGTGATTTCATTATCTTGAATCAAATTTTTATGAAATAATTTATAAAAGCTCGGTATGAAAAAAAGGAAGCATGTAATGTATGAAGATATTAAAATATACATATCTCATTAAAAAATAAACAGTAAATAAATCGTTCCACATAAGTTTTTTTATGTGATGTTATGAAAAATATTTTCTTCTAACCAAGAATAATCATATTGTCACCGGTTTCAGAGTGAATTTGCTGTTCACTGTCAGTTTTTGGAGGAACGTTATAAAGAGGGCCCACGATACAAAGCTTCAGAGAACATTCTGGTTCAATAATGGCTCCACTGTAAATTATACAGTTTTGTAATACACACCTGAAAAACAGAAAACACTGAGTATAAGAGTGGTTAAAAATATATAATAAAATATATTTGATTCTTTGGACTATCAAACAATAATTTTGTCATAATAACCATATAAAAAACTTAACCAATCATTTTTTTATAACATTTTATTATTATTTACTAAATATACTAATGGCAGACCTAATTTACAGAAAGATATTATTGAAAATCATTAAATGATTTTCTTTTCGTAATTTTATTACATATCAATGAAAAATTGACCCATCATACCTAACATTAATAAATAGAGCATAAAACTATCCCAGATGCGTATATAAAAAATTAATACATTAAATATAACTCTAGTTTATGGTATGTATTAATTAAGTTATTATTCTCACCCTTCTTTAATGGTGACATTGTTCATAATGATGCAATTTGTTAGCCTAACTTTGTTTTCCACAGTACAATGCATCCCTAAAATTGTGCTTTTGATGGATGTTTTCTCACTGATCAAAGTGGCATCTCCTACAATACTTTCTTCATCAATTTGTTTAGACTTTACGTCACTGTTAGGATGTTGCTTCACCAAAGGACTTCCTTTTGAAATGTTTTCCCACATTTTGATAATCTATAAAAAACAAGAATTTGACAATTATAAAATTGTTTACAAGGCCCCTTAAAAATATATTATTTTAGTAGGATCCATCTAAATTTATTACTTAATAACAATGACAGTTAAAATTAAGTTACATTATTTATAATGTATAAAAACAAAATTTTGCTAATTGTTTCATTTTAAGTATATTTTAAATTAAACTGAAAAGTTAAACACTTAGAAATGTTAAGGTTATTAACTGACAATACTTGGTGAAACTGCATAATTATAATTTTAAAATTATACTTAGAGATGCTTAATTTTATTTCAGATTATTTTATTTTCAGTGATTGCACATGATTCGGACTAATCCAGGTCCATTTTTACAGAAAAATGTACAATTACTTAAGAAACTAAAGAAAAACTAAATACTTTTAATATGATAATTTCATTTTTTAATTAAAATTACTCTAAGGTATAATTTAGCAGTTTCACCAAGAATTGTCAGTTAATAACCTTAAAGTTATATTAATATTGTAGTCACTAATATTCTATAAAGTAGTTTTTACAATACATAAATATTATATTTAAATTCGTACCTTGTTATTTATGAGACAATATGCAGATAATGTATTGACTCTAATTGCATAGTAACTTTTTGATGGAATGTGGGCATAGCATCTTATAATATCATCATGATAACATCCTTTCATCCCATTGATATGATCATTGTATGTTGATGCCTGACGAATCATATTTTCAAATCCCTTTTGTTTTGCAAACATGAATATATCTTTTTGCGTATCGATATCATCACAGTAAACATTTTCATCTGACAAGTTTGGAGGCCTAGACAACTGTTTCTTTATGATGTAAGGTAAAAGTTCACCTTTAACTGTAGTAAAATGTTTCTCTTGAAACAGGAAATCGACTATCCACTTTT
Organism: Glossosoma conforme; assembly: GCA_022606575.1. Lineage (NCBI taxonomy): Eukaryota > Metazoa > Arthropoda > Insecta > Trichoptera > Glossosomatidae > Glossosoma > Glossosoma conforme. The sequence continues at coordinate 173,051 of JAGTXR010000327.1, forward strand.
TAAAAACATAGACATGGGAGTCTAACAGTCGGCTTTTCATGCTGAGTACCGGATGTTTTTGTAATAAGACCCTTGAAAGTTCCACGTTCTCATCAAAATCACTTGCACTAGCTAAAAAGACTAATCTCTGAGTTTCTTCATCTATTCCAATCAAGTCTCTTTCTGGCTTTTCTTTACTTTTGGGTCCAGGGACTTGCACATACTCTTGCGGACCGTTATTAAATAGAAATGAAACAGCACACGCATCATGTTTTCTGAAGAGATTTAAGACATCATCTAGATTAGAGTCCGTTACGAAGTCACACGACATGATGATGACGTCTGTGACTATCCGGTCGCGTATGTGACGGAGAGAATCAACCGTGCCCCAATCTTTGTCGGATGGAATTTCTTGATAGTCTATTTTTAATTTCAAACCGCATCTTTCGAGGGCAGTCTGTATTTCAGATTTATCAGAATCTAAAACTACCAGGATCACATCTGAAAATATAATAATATAGTAGTTATTAACCCTTTCTTTAGGATGATCAATATTTACTACAACTCGACTCTAATAATGAGAATATCCATACAAAATATAATAAATATCAAGCTCAGAATTTATTGTATTCATCTGTAATACTATTACGGAGGTTATTCATTTGTAGTTATGGAAATAAATTCTCTGTGGAATAACCGGAGATAGAATCACGTGAGCGTGTCATGCAACTGCGCGAACGGCAGCGCAGACAGATAAACTTGTTATCCGGGCACAAGCACGGCTTCGCGAACATTCCATTAGCACGAATTCAGATCGGTACGGATAAACATGCATGCTGAATTTGTTGCAGTTATTGCGATGTTTTTTTAAGATACTTACATTACAAAAATTGCTATATTTAATCTTTTAGCATAATCAATCAAAGCAATATTTACAAATATTAACATTTAACCGGGTTTAAATGACATTTTCATATGGTGTAGAAAATACGAGCTGTTTTAAGCACAGTAAGGGGATGGTTATTAAAAGTATTAATACCCAATAGATTGTTGACAAATAATTTTGAGGAAATTCATTTCTGCAGAATGTTAATAATAATAATATTAGTTTATAAAACCACAAACTATTTTTTATTTAACTAATAAGAAGAAACATTAAATTTGGCCATAATGTCAGGCCTCATTATGTGATTTATACTTTTTAGGAAAGTCGTCATTAAAAGTTTACAAACCAAACATTTAATGATAAATTGACAAGAACAGTCTAAGGAACACTACCCATAAATTATTAAATATTATTGTCTTTATTAACGTTGATGTGAAGTGTTACCCGATATTTATATTTATTGTATTTACGGAATGATGCAATCAATCTGCGAAACAAATATGTAAATTAAAGTAGAAAAATTATCACCTTGAAACCCTTGACGTTCCAGTAGATTTAGAGGGTACCAAACTAGCGGGTAAGGTCCAACTGGAAAAAGACACTTCGGGGGTGCTCCGGGAATATCAGGAAATCTCGATCCCCGCCCAGCAGCCATAACAACGGCTTGAAACTCCAACATTTTGCTTGAGTCAGTAAGAAAACTAACCTAAAAATGGAATACTTTTTAATGTCCTCATATACAATAACTGAATAATAATGTATTATTTTACAGAATCCTATTCTATACATCAAAAATAATAATAATGTATTAAGTATTAGTCGAATTGATTATTATGTTGTTAAATTGAAATCACATTCTAACCAAAAAGTGACAGCTGTTATGATACCACAGTATTACCAGGAATTAGGCAAAAGCTTACGCATACAAAAAAAGTGTCAAAAATCAACCAACTGTTATTGGGTAGGTAGGTTCATATCGAATATTTTTCCTGGTAATCATATAAATATGTATAGATCAAATACTTTTTGAAAAGAAAAAAAAAGATTTAAATTATTTTATCAATATATTTTTTCGCTAATAAATCATTTATACGACTAAAATAATATTGTACCATAGTGTTAATGTAAGAACTCCAAGATTTTTTTTTATTGTGGAAATATAACACAACTTATATTTATTTAAAGACTCGTAGTTTTAAAAACAGGTCGTTTACTCTGTCTTCTGTGATTATATAAAACGGATATGTAACTAAATAACCCTTTCAGAACCATACAAATAGTTTTAACGGCTAATGATTTACCAGTTCTACAAAACAACATTTTATTATTTGTCAAGAGGTATGGAATGTAGAATGGAATCTACACGCTTAGTATTTTTTACAAACTTAATCCAGTGAAATTAAATACGTTGTTGTTAAATTTTTATTTTTTATTTTTATTGTTTACCGTTCAAAAATAATAACCAACCGTTATTGAATATACGTTATTTTTAAATTAATAAATGCATCTATTTTTTTTTGGTTTATAGATGGTAAATTGTTAATTCTGAATCACACATTTTTCACAGATAAAAAAGTTATATGTGTATCATTAGTTATTATAGCAAATGCTGCGTGCGTCCGGATTGGAGCAATGACCACAGACTGGTTCAAGGTATCCACTGGCGTGCGACAAGGCTGTATACTTGCTTCATTTCTCATCATCCTCGTCATGGATTTCGTTGTGAACGACTCTCTTAATGTCTGTGACCTGGAGTACGCTGATGACGATATTGTCATAGAACACTCCACTGCAGATCTGTAGAGCATTATTGACAGGTTGCAAGAGCACTATCTACGACTGGGCATGCGAATTAATGCAAAGAAGACTCAGTTGCTGTGCAAAAGCGCCTGTCGAGACGCAGATCGTGTACTGACCAGCGTGGGTCATAGCATTTTGAGGGTCAAGAATTTCAGATATCTCGGCGTACAGGTCACTGAGAATGGTGGACTACAGAAGGAGCTCGCTTTCCGTCTTAGGAACGCTGGAGCCTCTTTTAACGATATGAGCAGCTCTACATGATCAAAACAAAGTGCCGACTCTACAGCGCCTGTATCGTCCCTATTATTCTTTACGGCTGTGAATATTGGCACTTCACTAAGAGCCAATGCAGCCGTATAATGGGATTCGAGAGCAGATGTCTGCGTAGAATATTGGGTGTACGATAGTTTGACTTTTTTGGAATGACGAAGTGAGAGAGCGGACAAGGCAGCCTCCCATACTGTAGACGGTCAAGAGGCGGAGCTGGTCCTGGCTGGGACATATACTAAAGATGCCGCGGGAAAGCATAAACTATAGCTGCCTTTTCTTCAAGGAAGGTCGTCAGGAACTCTACATAGAGTTTACTCGGCGGAGCTGCGGGATGTGGAGTTGACTTATGATGAGGCGAAGAAAATGGCAGCTGACAGAGCTAAGTGGCGGCGGTTTGTGAATGCCATATGCTCCAGTAAGGGAGCGGATATGGTATGATTATGGTGTGGTGATTTTGTAGACTTACGAGTACATCAGTTTTCGCCAATTCTTATGATTTTTCTGCCGATTCTCGTTTATTTTTGTCATTTCTCATACATTTTGATTGATTTATCATTATTTGATAAGGATTTTAATCAAATTATGTCATTTTTTATTTTTATTTTTTTGGTTCACGACCAAGTTCTACTCGACTTTATCCCTTATTATTTACAGTACGGTATTGGCCGGGCGTCATAACCCTGTGGTTAAAGCGTTTGCTTCTCACTCAGACGCCGTCGGTTCGCATCCCGACCAAGCTTGATTTTTCGTAAATCGATTTAATTAAATCTAAGCTCTTTATATGCCCCCGGTAAGACCGAGCCACCCATTAATGACAAATAAATATTTGTTCATGCTTCGAGAGCGTCGGGCTTATCTTTCGATCTCCTTTAAAACGCTGAGTATTGAACACCCAAATATTTTTTTGATACTACAGCCGCAGTCTATGCAAGTTCGCGGACCCTTGCCCTGGAGGCTCCCGGGAACCATCTATATTCCCATGATTTCCGGATATACAGGTGCTTGGGACAAGGTATAGACATCCTGGGCTAACAGAAACGTGAAACGTCAATTGTGGTGTACATTTGCTCCACCTACGAAGCGGATATGATAAAAAAACATAGTCATGCAGTCGCGGATAAAGCAGTTTCAAGGCCCTATGCGTATTTTCGAAGCCATCTTTTTTTAATGAATAAGAAAAACGACTACAAATTATAGGTTTTAGAGAACAATTGACTAACTTTTGGATTTTTTAAAACTCATTCGTTAATGGATTTTTCACACAACACTTCATGAGATTTAACTTACTGATAAATCAGACATTCAATGCAATAATGGCCAGTAGCCTTTGGTTTGTCTCGACAAAAAGTGAGAGTATAATGGCTGTATGCGCCCCTTAAGCTTGTCGGGCGATCCGCCACTGGTGGTGAGGTAATTTTAAACCAAAGTACAAAACAATAATCAAGTAATAACTTTTAATAATCTATTAATGAATTTAGCCTCGGGCTTCCGTAACTTTCTGAACCAATTAATAAAATAATGTATTTTTAAACGAGGGTAGAAGAAGATATAATTATGTGGGGGATATTAAGCATAACGAAAGGTAGGTACTTTACAATAAACGTTTAAGGTGATAACGAGTTATATCAATTAAATTTTTCGATGCCTACTTTTGTAAATTGTGATTTCGGATCGTTTTAACTTGAATAAAACAGTAAGTTAACTTTTTACTTTAGTTAATTGTTAATTGTAGTAGTTATGTGTAGTAAGTTAATTGTAATTGTAATTAAAATTAAAAATAATAAGTTAAATTTCACATTTTTTTTTAATTATCATTATTTAACCAGATCATAATCAAGAAGTATATTTGATAACAGAATTAATCACTTTTTTATTTCTCTCATATAATAAAATGTTTTGAGTCTGTAATTTAATTGTGTATAATATTTTTTGTAAAATTGTACGTTCTCACAATTAACAGTAACGTAATAAGCCGAATAACCTACTTATATTTGTTATATCAAATTATCAATACAAAACGTAGAATAAACTACAAGTAAAAAGTACTGCTACGTTTCTACTCTTGAATTATGGAAATACGCCAGGAATTAATGGTATTAAATCTCCATAAGATTATGGACAGAATACTATTGTCTTACGTAGTGTATTAGATGTATTTTAATGAGAATAAAGTTGATAACAGAGTAACTCAAAGTATCGGTATTACATAATATTAAGCTGAATAAAAAATAATTTCTCAAGATGTTTTTATGAAAAGTTTGAGACAAGAACTTTATTAATAACGACTAATACGATGCATAATCTTTAATCCACTCGTATACAGGAATAAAAGCGAGATTAAATTGTATGTACCTGATAAAAACTTATATAGTATGGACTTACATGTAAGTTTAATCTATAAATTAAGATAATTTATGTTTATTAAATATCAGCTTAAATAATAACGTATTTCTACAAATAGTTTACTTTTTTAATATGGCTATTATTTAATTCAAGTGCAAAATATCTTCACCGTGAACTAAATCTATTAAAAAATTGCATATTTACGTCTGATCTCCCATACATTAAACATTTTAGTGTATTTTGTTGATTCTTCAAGCCTATGTCACCGTTACTATCATGAATACTGCCTTTTCGATAAATATCAATTAATTTCGCTTACTTTAACATGGGTCACATATGTTGACTCAGAATGAACGGTTTCTTCAGAATCTTCTTAAGCATCACAAATTTTGAGAGAAGAGATGGAGGGGAATCTTTGTAAGATTTTTTTAATTTCCTGATTTGCCGCTATTATATTAAAAGATATATCTAATTCGATAAATTTGATAGCGATTATGAATACGATATTTAATTTGTGGAAACTAATCGCTTGAAAGACTAGCTGTGTGGGGCACAAAATAATTGAAGGATTTATTACAAAACGTTAACAAATAATCACCGCGATGGTTCTAATTAGAAAGATATTTAGTTATATAGATATTTATATTATAATATTTTAAATATATTTAGATATTTAATTTATGATATACAGAGCTGTGTGTGTATGTAAGAGAGACAGTAGTATAGTCGCTCGTCCACGTAAGGAAACTTTAACGGTGACATTTTTTCTGGTTTGACTCCCAACTGGTCGAGTGCGCAATGACACTAAAACTCTACTTCAAAAATGCCTCAATATCACGCAAGTATCTAAAAAAACATATCTTATTCCTTTGTAAACTTAATAAAGTATCAAGAAAATCTTAAAATCACTAAAAACCATCTAATATTATATTATTTACGCAATCTTTGTAAATTAAACGAATCACTTTATAATAATGTATTGCGTAAAGGAAAAATATTTGCTTACACTGTCAGTGATGAAGTGAAATTCGCTTAATTGCTGTAAATAAGTTTCGTGACGGTATTGGTTAAGGTTGTATCGTAGCAAAGTGGTCTAGGGCGTAGCGGACTGTCCTACCTCTACGCCACTGTCCTGCTACGCCCCATCGCCAGAGCCGTGGACCGCGTGGCGCTCAGTGTTTGTTGAAACGTTCAACTGGGAACATTGCCGGGAGAGCGCTCCGCTTTAAAATAGCGCAAAGAAAACTCTTAGCGATGTTTATATGACGTCAAATTTGATTAATTAAAAACGCTAACAACATTTTCATTGTAAAATTCAATTATAAATCAAATAATTTAGTTGAAAAAATAAATTAAAATTGTATTATAAAACATCATAAAATTGGACGCTCTTATTGTTTTTATTTACATTATTATACATCATAGTATTTATAAACTATTTTAATATATGTTTTAAAATGTGATATATTCTCAGACGAGTGCTATATTAAACATATCTACAGTAAAAAATAATCATTGTAAAATTCTACTTTTACAAAAGTGTTGTGCTTTCGAATTTGCATTCACATGAAATGTGAGCAAAGTATGTAAATATTCAGTGTTTCATTGGTTAGTGAAATTTTGAACGTATTCGGATAAAAAGGTTTGTATTTTGTTTGATAAAATAAATAATATTAGTATTTCTTGAAAAATCATACATACGCAGTGTTGTACCTATTGTACAGTTGATACGTATTTTGCATATTGGAATGGTAATATTTTCCGTTGGATATTACGATAAATATTTTTAATGTGGGCGTAAATCCCGGTAAAACGTTCAGTAAAAATGATTCTTATTAAAATCATTACCATACTGTCTACAAACATAAATAAATACCCTTTATTGGTGTAAGGCTGATAAATTACCAGTTAATGTATGGTCTATGAAAAAATTATGGTAGTTAGTATTCTTGTAAGCAATACACTACTTCACAAAATGTTAGTATGTTAAACAACTGGTGTCATTAATGGACAGCGCGTGAATGCTGGGCTGATAGAACATGAATTTAATAAAAGTATAATTCTGTAGGCGATCATCGAAAAAAAAATAACCGATGAAATATTTGTATAACTTTATGAGGTGTTCACCTAAATGATTATATATTAAAATTTATATATATACATATATTTATGGAGGGCAGGTATTATCAAACATTAAATTATTGATCTCACCATTAAGTTAGTTTCAATCTTCTTCTGTATTCATTGCCATATTATGAATTTTGACGCCGTAAAAATACCTTAAATATAAATAAAATAATTCTACGATGGATAATATTACGATTTAAATAATAAGAAGACAGGTAATTATTTAAAAGCTAAATTCCATATTTATTTTTTATTCGTTTTCATTACGTGCACTTTTCAAGACATTGATTTCAAATTATTTAGATTATGAGAAAACTTAATTATTAACGTGAATTCCTCTTAGATTAAGCGTAAAATCAAATAATAATAAACATTACAATAATATTAAAAGAGGTTATATGTTATTATCACTTTTGTTTTGTTTTATTATGAATGTGTTACAATATTTTAATATTTCAATAATTGACAATCTATGCCAATATTTAATAATTGATACATACAAATTCAAAGGAAACATCAAATTAATGTGAATATTAAAAAAAAAAGTTCATTAATAATACAAGTAAATGACTGAGTAATGTCCGTGTAGGATTAACAAAAAGTTGATTCTATTCAGTTTATAGTGTAGAAGTGATCCAGATAGTAGACTAAGCAAATAAATTGTTGGTAAAAAAATGATAAAATTTGCGAATAAAACTAATTGATTTAATCTTGATTTTACGATAAATATTGCTTAAAACAAGCAGCGTCTAAAAATAATATGTATCAATAATATATTACGTGTTAATTTTTTGACTAAGTGAGTTGAGGAAGTGGCTGTGGGGCCTATGATGAGTACAGAATGAATATTGATTTAAAAAGTTCGTGATTCAAATATCAGCATCCGCCGTTTATTTTTCTCCGATATTTTTTTTTATTTAATCAAATATAAAAAGATACATTTTCTACACAGTAATTTACATTCAAATCTTTTTTTTTTCTTCTTTTTTTTTACATTCGCTTACCACACCACTTAAAGATAAGATCTTGTGTGTGGCGTGGGATTCATCTATGTTATTTTACAGTTTTATACAATTATACAGTATTTTACATATACACATTTATACATTTACATGATTTTGATATAATACTAACATTATATAATTAAAAATTTAAGGCATTATAAATTGAATTAAATCTAAAGTATATATAAATTATTACTTAAATATACATATACTATACATAAAATTCTTTTTTCAACGCGTCAATCCAAGCACAAAAATAACGGCAGAAGCGGGATGCGAACCGCGGACCTTGGAAACCAACTATGCCCAGGTATTCATACCGCTCGGCGAACTGCGCCATTGCTATGCCTAGACTGACTTGCGCTGAAACTAGTATTTATATCATTGTTATCATCGTACGATAGATGTCGCTATAGTATATATTCAAAGTATGTATATTTTTTATTATTATTCTATCAGTCTTCATTTATTCACAAGCTTAATATTATTACTTTCCGGCAGTCTATTTATTTTAGTAAGTACCACTCGGGTCTCGAACCAAACTATAGACTGAATGGATGAGAAACGACTACTTATAGTTCCGACTCGGACTTTATAACCAATCATTTACCTGTGTTACTGATGGATAATTTTACCTTCTTGATATTGTCTCAAGGAGACATTATTATAATTTTAATTTTATTAGAATATTATTTTATTATTTCAATATTCTAATCTACTTTTATAGATCATTGACTATATTACAATATTATTATTGTAAATATACATATACTATACATAAAATTCTTTTTTCGCATTGACGCGTTGAAAAAAGAATTTTATGTATAGTATATGTATATTTAAGTAATAATAATATTGTAATATAGTCAATGATCTATAAAAGTAGATTAGAATATTGAAATAATAAAATAATATTCTAATAAAAATTAAAAAATTCATATATATATAAATTAATAATACATTTTTGGTACATTTCCTTATTTCAATTTGTTATGCAGTGACGTCGGTTCTGTTCGTAATTCTTTTAAAGTACTGTTTCACCTTTTCAATCAATATTTTAATATTACTGATCGCTTTTATTTCCCGAGGAAGATTGTTAAAATTAACTATTCCGTTATATTTATAGCCATTTTTTGCATGTTGTGTGTTAAATTTTGGTATTAATAAGTTGTACATAAACCTAGCAGAATGACAAGTGTACCAGTTTTCGATTCTCCTTTCTTTAATAGTCTGTCTGATATTGATGAGAGAAATCTCATATAATGTGACGATTACTTTGAATTTGTTTGTATCAATTGTAATTATATGTATTTTTTCAAACTGCTACGTTCTTGCGTAGATAATATATTAACATCACAATGATGTATTACAAAAATCGTTATATAATATTACATATCGGTTAATAATCAATAACCAAGCAATTATTGTCTCAATCAATTACTCGATCTAACCTTAATCTAACTCAAAGTCCATTTAGTCCTCTTTGGGATGTATTAGGCGCCAATCGTCTTTTCCTTCCGAGAGGTTTCAGCCAGGAGTATGAGAAGCTCTCAGAGGTTCTCGGGCGGCTGTTCCACATCAAGCGAAGGCAATTACCGACTTCGTCAAATTATAGTTCTAACACCAGACCCCAACACTTCGCTGAATAGATCCCAACATGGCAATACGGCCTTTTGATAGCAATACTTGCTCTACGAGAAGATGTAATGCAATATTATCAGCATACACAATATTATGTGCATTTCATATGTGATCATGTTGGATAACTATTTTATTGTAAGGTGACATTTAAACCTAATTGAGATGTTAGCTGAGTCAGTATTTTCCGAATCAATAATTTGTTTCATTATCAGTATCTTTTTATTTTTGACCATGCTGACGTTTACAACTTTTCAGCATTTGAATTATAAAATAATGGCCTGTATTTATTTGTTCAGTAACTAATTCAAGATTTTAGCAGAAAATCAAATAAACTGGTGGTAAATAAAATAAATTGGCAGTATCCAGTGTGTCAGCACGAATGTGGTTAGTTATTAAATTAAAATGTCAGTAATATACTCATTACTGCTAGTAATTAATGAAAAATTAATGAATAATTAGCACATAAAATAGAAACCCGAGCTCACCAAACCAATTATTACTTCCCATTAATTTATTACTTACTGCCAATTTAATTTATTTTTTCTTCCAATGTATTTTTTTTCAAAAGGCAATTTATTATATTTATTGATCTTTTTTAAATGTATTTATTACTGTCCATTTCTTAAGTATTTACTGCCATTAATTTAGTTAAATACCGACAACATAATTATTTGCCTAAAGTAATGCATTTTTATAAGTACTTCTATTAGGCCTTGCCTTGAATAATTATGATGATGTCTGCATTCATTAAGCAAATAATAAAATCGATAATCAAAGCTGTGATAAATTATTGTGAAAGATTTGTTGGCATATGTAATATTATTATCACGAAGCTCAAATATTACAAAGATAACATTTGATAAAGGTGAACAAAATTGCATCTTTGTCGATAATAATACAATATATTTTATTAATTTATTGTTTTATTAATAATTGTAAAATAAAATAAAAATAAAATTTATAAATATGTTTTATTATTAAATATTGCAAAATAATAATAATATTGTAAAATTGATTAATAACTTAATATTATACACAAGTAATATATAAAATTAAGTTCATATTATTTATTTTATAAGATAAACAGTTAATAGTAAATATCATCTTACAAGATATAATACTTATCAATCAATCAGAGAAAACAAACGGTAAACATAAAATTTGATTCCCAAAAGGTATTATCCTCATTCGATGACATTGACTACTGCACCATTTCACCATCTCATTGAGTCGATAAATAAATTCTAACAAGAATTATATTCATATCAATATTTTTACTTAAATCAAAAATGAATAATATTATTTTGCTTTATTTATTCTGACTTTCGCGTTTCATCTCTCTAAGGAGATTACAGTTTTTCTTTAAAGAGGTAAAATGCGTTCACAATTAACAATTTAAAGTTAAATGAAATATTTTGATTTTTTTTATATTATTAATATTTCAATTAGTTTTAATAATAAATTAGTTGTCTGTTTGTTTTATTATATTAACTAAAAATAATGTTTCCTTTAAACTAAAATACTACGAGAATTAAAAAAAAAGATAATGTAGAATTGTGAAATATAAATACTTATTATAAGGTAAAATAAAGATTATTAATGAAAGTTATTTATATCATTTATAAAGATATAATAATCCTTAAATTAGTCATTTTATGTATGTGAAACTGATCAATTATCACATTAATTGTTGTCGTAGTAATTTATCATGGCCTCAGTGAGCTCTAATAGTTTTCCGTGTTTTATCTTCTTGCCTTATTTACCCTTTCTTTACGCTTCGCTAAGTCTCAAACAAGTGATTAGTTTACTCCAAGGAATACGCTACGTGTAATTAACGAATAACTTTAAAATTTGAAATTAAAATCAATTCAACACTAGTATATTATGTAAGTAGCTGTATAAGAAGTTTGTCACTGTTATTTGAGAGGAAAGTTATTTGGACTCAAAGAAAACGATGATAATCTATTTTCCACTGGAATTTCTTAAGTGACCTTTTAATTGCGCATATTAAACGTCCTTTATAAAATCGATTGCTCGAAGTAAGTATTCTTAATATGATTGGCTTTGTAGGATATTGGCTAAAATGTCTTAGAATTTCATAATAAAAATCATTAAGGAAAAATTAATTAAATTAATTTCAAATATAAAAGGAATCCATATAAATATAATTTACATCGGCAGTTACTTGTTTTATGATTTTAATGGAACTTTAAAGAAGTATTTAGTAGAATCCGTTGGTCTCAGATTATTAGTATTTTTAATACGTAGTTTATTATTAGTTTTAATACGGAGTATTTTTATACGAGTAATTTATTAATTATTTAATAATAATTTCATCTATTATCTTAGAAAGCCCCTCCATGATTGAAAGACTTCTTAGTTCGCTTTGATATTTTATGGGTAAAAAAAAAAAAAATTATGATTTAGTAAATTTTTTAAGATTTTCATAAAATATAATCATAAGTGTTATTTGCGTGAATGTTACCTTTAAAGCATCAATAAAATTTAAAACTTGATGTGATTTTATGAGAAATTCTAGGTTTCATCACACATAAGATTTTGTATCTTTTACTCATACAATTGGATCAATTGTAATATATCGGTAAACGAACCATTTTATGAGGCATTTCGGAAAAAACGATATTTTTTGCTGTTATTTGACGATACGAGAATATCAGCCAAGATAAATTGTAGTTTTTTTTCTTTGAAGCGGAGATTTTTTAAATGAAAAATTCTGATAAAACCTAAAATGAAAAATTTAAAAGTAATATCAAAATTTATAACGAAATAACAAAACATTACAAAGGATTTGCTAAGATTTACGATAAAATGATTACCGTTTAATATACAAAAAATATGTATTCATTCGGAATAGATACCGACATACTAAAGCTAAGTATAAGATTTTTGACCTCCGTTACAGGTATTATGAGTTTTCAAAAATCTAAAATAATAAAAACAAACTCAACGTGCACATACTGGTAACCCAAAAATCTTGAATTCCAACATTGGCCGTGAATACCTACGTAAAAAGATTGTAAAAACAAGTGTACCGTGAAAGATTTTCATCAATTTTGTTATTTTTTTTGCTCCATGTGAAATTGAGGGTATTGAGAGTATTTGTATAATGCTAGTTCCGGAAAATATTAGCATGGAACTGCGAGTATTATCGGAAATTATATAAAGCATGTATTTATTAAGTATTAGTTAAGAGAGCTACTGAATACGCAATGTCAATAAATAGAAAACGTGCCGATGCGTAGTATAAATGATATTAACTGAATTAATAGAAAAGATAATATTTCCATACAATTTGATACGTTGTTTTGAATTGAGACGATGCTTGCAAATACAATAACAACTTAAGTAGATACTTAATCAAAATATTATAATAAATAATATTAAATGCTTTTAAATTTTCCTCGATTTCAAAATAGTTGTGCAAATTTGAAATGTTTATTGAAAATTCACGCTTATTTTTTGTTTGCTGTAAATAAAAAAAAAAACATTTTTTAATTCATACGTTTGTTATAAGTTTTCGTGAGAAAGTGATAATGTAATTCAGTTTTTAAAAACTCCGTAATTGCCGACCGACAAAGCGAAATGAGATTCGTTGTTTTCTTCTTCAGTCGGCGTAAACAATTTGCGAGGGGAATATTTCCATCAATGAGCTTTTACATTCACTCAAAGGATTTATTAATACAGATTCGTTGGGACCTTTCAGGGCATATTTAATAATAAATGACGCCTAAAAGGACGCGAATGTTTCATTGTGCTGGCGCGTGTTGGCGCGGTTCCCTGCCCGATAGCGGCTGTGCTCGGTTTACTAGCTCTTCTACTGACTCCATTACTGGCTCCTGTTCTGAATACACTACTGGCTCCAGCACTGGCTCCTCTACAAAAATGACCAGGTTAATTACGTTTCAGACCAACGCATCGCTTAGAGGAAACTAAACTGAATAATGTCATATTTCACCCATGTAACGGAGAATGCCTTTAATTTATTATACGCGTGGATGTGGCGATGTATTTATTATGACGCGAGCAATGTCCTGTAGCTAATTGCACCACGTAACTAAATAAATTATATAATTACCAGATAAATCAGGCAAAATCTCAAAAATAATCACTTATTTTTATAGTCGTAATTGGTAATACTTAAATATTTTATAGTAGATAGTCAATTGTGAATTACAATAAGTAATTTTAATATTTTAGAGAATCTTGGTAAACGTTTTTTCAAATTTACTTTCTACTGCCTAATAATTCTACTTCGCAAAAAATGAAAAAGCAGCATTTAAACTGTTTTTATTATAATGAATATTATTACATATAAATTTTACATTAATATACTCGTAACGATCAAACCATATAACTAACACATTTAATCGAAGCCTTTATTTTCGTATTTATCCGACTAAAATGCACTATGATCATTGATTATTAATACAAGTTGGCTATTAACAGAAGTTATTTCGTGAACAAAACACATTCAGATTTTAAAAAATGCAATGTGTATAGCCCAAACTACATTCTAATTAAATTTACAGTTTGACAATTCAAATATAGTGCTTAGACGATTCAAAAAATATCAAGTGACGTAGAATGTATATATCAGACTTTTCCATCGCTTCTTCTTCTTCTTCGTAGTATCAATCCGGTGGATTGGTTTGCAGCAACAGAATCTTCTTTCCATCGCTAGCTGGCAGTATTTTCCTAATATACACATAGATTAAGAAGGCAATGATTTTAAAACCAATTTCTATGACAGTGTGTTAAATTAATATCCAGTAGAATACGTACCCATATTTTATAACACGAACCGTTATTTTATTTTCGTTGTTCATATTACTATTTAATACTATAATGTAATATAGGGAATAATGCACGAAAGATAAAACCGACGTTGTTATCTATTTTGTTTTGTATTTCCCGCATATGTTTTATTGTATTCCGGTTTCTGGAGTTAACTCAGCAGAACAAAATATTTCCATGTATTTCTGTTATTCTGCATACATGATTATTTGTTGTTGTAAAAGCTACCTGTTTATTTTAATTCCAGGAATAAGTTGGTAGTTATTTCATTTAATCAATCATTATATTATGTATTGTAAATAGAACCGTCGTCGTTGCATTAAAATGAGTCGAGATATATTATATTGATATTAATACTCGTATTTGTTTACATACCATGAGTTTGTCTAACTATGTTTTTCTTGTTTAATATGTTTGAAAAGTAAAATGATACATTATTATTTAAAACGTTTATTCATTTTCATTCAAATATTTATTTAATTTATTATATTTATATAATATTTGGCATCGAGTGTATTGTATTCAATAGACAAAAATATTACCGAGGCACATAGATAATGTAGAAACAAGGTTTCTTTCTTCTATTAGAAAAAAAAGGAATGTATGATGCTGCCGTATCTCAAGTGTAACTTTTTTGAAATTCAATACAACTAAGCTAAGCACTCCCAGCTGCACAATAGATATGGGTCAACTTTTCTAAAGATATCATTTTACGAAAATCTCAAAGTGGACTATATAAAAAAACTATCATTTTTGCTATTGCAGAATATTTTTTTGGAAGGATATTAATTTACAGACAATGTACAATGTATATTCCTTATGTTTCGATGAAAATTGATAAGATGAAGAGAATTTATTTTCTGAATCCGTTTGTATTACTATTTTACATATATTATTAGATATTTCCATACAAATTCGTATCTATCTGATGTTTTTGGTTTCTTCATAGGTCACTTCAATTCGACGAATTTGAAACGGCCTTAGGCTTTCAACATTTCACAAGCAAACTTTATATTTAGCTGTTGTGTACATACATTATGTTAAATTTTTATTGAATATTAATAATTTAATATAAAAATGTAGTTAATCTTATACGATTAGCAATAAAAATATTTAGTAATACTGTGAAATTCTTTCGTACATAAACCACTTGAAGTATTTAGTCTTATAACGTGGATATAATATCTTGATATCGTTTTAAGATTGGATTTACTTGATAGGGTTTGAAGATGGGGTAACCTAAACTTCATCAAGTGTAACGTTTCAAAGTGCAATAATGTTTTTTTTTTCACAAAAGCGACCTGCTGTTAAAAAAGGTTTCACCGAGATTATCTACCTTAACGTAATTCAATATTTGGGACATAAGCTTTCATTCGGGTCAGTTCATCACTACTTTAACGGGTGTTGCTCTTCCAAATTTTTAAAATTGATCCAACTAAAGACTTACCGTTTTTCCAGAATTTTACTAAACTCATACAATCAGGTTGGTTTTAGAAAGCTCATACAATCAGAATTCCTTCAAACAGCTTATTACAAGTATTATATAAATATATATTACGATATTACGCAATATATATCCTTCCCAAACTCGTAGAGTCAACTGGGGGGTCAAAACCATGTGCTTGCGTTTGCTCTCCTTGGATGCTTAAATATATAATTTCACAAAAAATCATGCAGGAACTCAATGTTTCAAAAAAGTTATTTCATCTCAGTTTGGTAGAAAGATCATCAGTTTCGTTTTATATAGGTTAATTAATATTGCCCACACAATCATTTGTGTATATTAAAATTATTATTCATAAATAAATTTGATACTACCCACTTCAAATAAATAGTTTATTGTTCAAAAATGGTCGTTTAAGCCAGTACCACTACAGTTGAGTACAACGTTCAGACAGTGGAATACTGGCTTATTTTCGATCAGAAAATGCATAATGAGCAGAGATGAAGAGCTTCCTCGGAAACCAAATTGATTTCCGCTTTTCGAACGTCAGGTATATTACGTCAAGATAGAGTTACCCACAAGTCTGTACTTTTTCATGAATTTATTGTTGTTTTATTCAGAGACCTATTTTTTATTTATTTTCGTTAGTGATATGCACAACCTGAAAATAAAACCCTCTTTGTTAGGCAAATACAATCATATAGTTTTGACAATTTTGATAGTTGTTAATAAAAGGGAAATAAAATAAAATATCTATCTACGAAATATAATTAAAAATTTGTTGCTTATTTCAAGTAAATGAAATCACAAATTACATGGTAATTTAAAACCGTTTATTATATATTTTCATAGAACCTAAAACAAAAATATTGTTACATGTGATGCATCAACAGAAAATTTATGAACGGATATTATTTCAAAATTAAAGTATAATGTACTGTTTAATTTTATTTAAATGTAACATATTTATTTTTACATAAAGTAATGGAACGTAAAAAATACACAGAATTTTAATTGGGTATGAATCTTCATGATCCAGTTTGTTATTAATCTCTCTTATTATACGGATTGAAATTAG
Source organism: Glossosoma conforme (assembly GCA_022606575.1). NCBI lineage: Eukaryota > Metazoa > Arthropoda > Insecta > Trichoptera > Glossosomatidae > Glossosoma > Glossosoma conforme. The sequence goes on from JAGTXR010000327.1 coordinate 190,438, forward strand.
CAAAAGGCAGAACCTGTTGAAGATGTTGAAATAGGTCAGGTTGGACTGCCTGAGCATCCAAGCACACGGCTCAGTCAAAGTAATGCATTTAAAATATAATCTCGCAATTTTAAGCATTTGCATAATTACAAAACTCATTTAGGTAAGATATACATTATATAAGCAACAGGTATTTACGATAAAGATGAACTGCAATGTAAGCATAACATATATATTTTTAAACTAAAATAATTGATTATTACGTGCAATAAACAATACTATTTATTTTTTTAGGTTTGACTTTCAGATCCATTTTAAATAAATAAGTATTATATTTTTATAGCTTGTGAATATTTTAATTACTTTTCCTATTTAACGTATGCTATTTTAAATATGGTTTTTTATTAATGTGCTCAAATATTATTTTTTAACATTATTTTAAATGTTTCTATACTAATCTGTATACTATGGATTATATATTTAATTTATATTTTTTTCATTATAATTTAAAAGTACAGTGACACTTTAAATGAATAAAAAGTGCAATTTAAAATAATGTAAATTTATTTTTAATTATTTTGTAAAACCTTACATAAATAGAACTGGGAGTGGAAAAAACCAATTTATGGTAAAATATTGAAATAGATTACTGAGTAGTGATAATTTGTAGAAGTGATAAACCTAATAGTCAAGATCCTTACTAGTTTACATAGTATCACAATAATTTGTCTTGATGACACATTTTTACATGAAAAAATAATTATTTTTCATTAAAGTGTACATGTTGTATGTTCATATTATTCACATAAAGTGTTTTTTTACCTTTTAAAGAAATTCAAAGATAATAAAATATGTAAATGTTTTCTAAGCTGGGCTTTATAAATATTGTGACGTGAAAGTTAAAACGCCTAAGCTGTGAAATACTTCGTAATTATCTACAGTGTTTAAATATTTATATCGAAAAACATCTACGTGTATTGGCTTGAACATTAAAATAGATCATTCAGGTTAACAAATCTACAAACTATAAATATTTAATACTGAGTTTGAACGTAGGCACCTTATAAATTTAGGTTCACGACACTCGGTGACTCAAAGCGAAGTCCTCTGGCCCTTCAAATATTTAACGTTCGTAGGGTTTCAAACTCATCAGCCGGTACTGGAGGTTTATAAATAATTCATAATGAAACTTCAACTTAAAAATAATAATACGAAAAAAAAACTTCTTAATGAATTTAATAAACTTTTCCGATTGGCTTTAAAAGATAATAATATTGAATATTAAATTAATGTTTAAAACAAGCAATTACCATTTTACTTTTATTATATTTGCATATCAGATTATGAGAGCTTCTTATATACCGATCGAAAGATATTTCTTATTTAGGGCTTAAAACATAAAATACTGTAAATTAGCCTATTGTAATGATAGACACTTTGTTTCTTTATACATTCGCATTGTGCTATAAATTGGAGTAAATAAATGTATAAAATAAAAATTAAGCATTGTTTTGCCCAGTTTTTAGTGTACTTTAATTCATTTGTTCCTTTCATGAATTGCATTGTTTCATTAAATACCATATTGAAATTTTATACAAATAATTTAACATCGTCTTTGATTAGTTTTTATCAACATTACATCAGTTGATTTATATTTGAATTAATAAAGGTAGTTCTCGACTTACGACGGTTCTACTTACGACCATTCACACTTATGACCATTTTTTTTTTATAAAATTTAAAAAAAGTACGACCAAATCTTTTTAAGAATAAACTTAGTATTAGTGAAGCTGTTAAAGGAGCAATATCCATAAAATCTACAATAATAACAACAACAAAAAAACTTGGACCCATTTACGAAATGGAAAAACTATTGGTGATTTGGATGGAAGATTTGATAAAAAACGAACCCCCCTTAGCCTTGTGACCATAAAGACAAGGGCGCTGAGCCTTTTTGAAAACCTTAAATTAAAGGAACGAATTAACGACGAGCAAAAATTTACTGCCAGTAATGGTTGGTTTGCGAAATACAAAAAACAGGCGAGTTATCAAAATGTGAAAATAAGTGGAGAGGCAGCTAGTGCCGATAACAAGGCTGCTGAAGATTTTATCCAAATATTTGACACAATGATTAAGAAAGAAGGATACGTCAAGGAACAAATTTTTAATGTTGAAGAAACCGCGCTCTATTGGAAAAAAATGCCTCAAAGAACCTACGGAACCTAAGGAAGAAAAAAGTATGCCAGGCTTCAAGGCATTTAAGGATCGTTTTACACTTTTATTGGGTGGCAATATTGCTGGATATAAATTAAAAACATTAATGATTTATCACCCTAAAAAGCCGAGGGCCCTCAAAGAAATCAATATCAATATGTTACCACTATATTACCGCTCAAACAAAGAAGCGTGGATGACACAATTTATTTTTGAAGACTGGTTTTTGAATATTGTAATCAGAAAGGAATTCCATTCAATATACTTTTAATACTAGACAATGTACCAGGACATCCACCACATATCTGAAATCTACATCCTAACGTTAAAGTCGTGTATTTACCCTCTAATACCACCAGTATTTTGCAATGCACGAACCAGAGAGCTATCGCCACATTTAAAGCCTATTATTTAAAAACTACATTTGCCCAAGCAATAGTAGTGCTTGACGGGGGAAAAACGATTAAAAAGTTTTGGAAGAATTTTAATATCCATCAAGCAATTAAAAATATTGGTAAGGGATGGCAAGAGGTTACATCATCGTGCATGTATGGAATATGGAAAAAGCTTACTAAACGTTTTGAAAACATAACTCAGTCTCAATTTGAAAAAGAAAATGAAATTGATTACACTACAAATCTCACTGTAGGGCTTTGCAACAAACTTGATATTAATATTGATCGTGAAGACATAGACCAACTTATAGAAAATGATTTGGAAGATCTTACAAATAAAGATTTATTATGCATCGAAAATCAAAGGGTTGAAGAAGAGATTAAAAAAAAATTGTCATGGAATCTCAAAAAAAAAATTGTATTGAAAGAAATGGAAGCAGCGTTCCTTCAAATTAAAAATTTGCAAAAATGGATTCGGATAACGAAATATTTTTGAGTATAAGCCGCCGTATTCAGGAAGATCTTACTTGCTACAAAGAAATATACAGGTAAAAAAACAACAAACAACTGAACTAAAATTGGATATGTTTTTTAAAAAGACAACTACTTCTTCTTCTTCCACTACTTTTGACGAGTCAATGGATTGCACTTATATAAGTCCAGATGACGAAACATTTTAAATATTAATGAAGTAAATATTTAATTTTGTATTAATAAATAAGTATAAATATAACAACAAAAAAACATAAATAAATACAAATGTTTTATGTTAATATAATGTAAGTATTATTTGAATATAATTTTAGTATTATTTTAATATAATGTAAGTATTATTTTAATATAATGTACCTACATACATATTTTGTATGAAATGCAACTTACGACCAATTCGAATTACGACCAAAGTCCAGGAACGCATCTGTGTTGTCAGTCGAGGACAACCTGTATCTACTATTAGTTTTTAAGGAAGTTGGTTAGCCTCTGTTATAGCACCTCTCCCATATATGATTATTTCACAATTGTTTAATCACTGATGGCATTTATATCCAAATAAACTAACGTAGGATTTATGCGAATTAAGTAAAGAGAAAAAGCTACAACTTATCCATGGTTTTTATATCAATTGTGTTGAAACATTCAATCGATGTCAAAATAACACGCGAACAAAACAGTTCTATTCTAGGAATTAGTTCTGATTGAACGTTCTATAAATGTTCACAACAATCATTATAATACGAGTATTTTAATCTTGATTTTTGATCTTCATGTTTGCATTAACTTTTTGATTATTTATGTTAACAGACGGTTGCTGTGTGCAATAAACATTACATGTTAAAACCGCACTAACATACGTCATGATATTATTGTATCAACAACCAACTGGTTAGAAACTTTGTGCTCACACCAAGTATCACGTGTACATAAAATATTGAAAGAAAATTTAAAACATAACTTAGTCAATATGGTAAAATTTTGATTAAGCTAATATTTTATTTTTAAGTTTTACAAACTCACTTTAAATATAAAAAAATTGAAATGAATCATGGATAAAGAATGTTATTTTAATATTTGATTTAAAAAGTTTGCAAAAACCAGTGAAACAATGCTTGTATAATGGAAAATTTTATATTTATATAAAATTGGTCAGGTATTTGACTAAAAAATTCTTGCTGTATAACTTATAATAAAATTGGTGCTATCAAAATAACTTCTGCTATTGAAAAAGTATTTCGATTTAATCGTTTGCAGAGAGACAAGAATATATTTGAAATTGTGTAAATAAAAACAAAATTCTCTTTCAATTGATCTTGGAGAATAGTGTAAACAAATTAACACCTACATCTGATATTCTCCAGACAGTTGACTCACGGATAAAAATTCACATGAGCGTATCATCTAATCGAGTATCACTAAGTTGCACAAAAATAATTTACTTAAAGTAAAAATTATCAGTTAATATATTATGATAACTCTTATTAGGTTATTTAATTCTAAAAAAAATATATATTACTTAACATCTAATATGATCAATGTATTAATTATTTATTATTTTTGATTTATATTAAATATTTTTTAAGTAAATAGTGCCAAGACTAGTATGATAATTGTTGACCAATATAATAAATGTTTCAATCTTTCTCTCATAAAATTTAACTGAAAATAAATTTATTAATTTCTTAAATACACAAACGCTTCTTACTTTCTGTATGAGCTGATACATAATTGGAAATAATAAAAACTGAAATTTTAACGTCTACGTGAGAAAATCTCATAAGAATTTATTTTTTGTCGAAAAACGTAGTTTAGGGTATTTATTTTCAACGCAGGGTACCATTTCACAATTTATATTGGCCTACGACTTTAATTTGTACTCGGCTTGTCTGTCTAACCAGCACGATCCTCGTGCCTCACTGTCAGACAGTGCTACCAACATTGTCACATAATTATACTCTTATTTCATACCCGGTTTTTAGCAGATGATCTTCGCTGTCTCACGTCAGCTCGGCATTTAAATCCTTCGTCGAATGCATTCCGTACTTTATTATCAACTCCGTTCTGAAATACTAGGACCATAATAATATAAAATGGCTTGGGATGGAAATAAACAAAGGGAGAAAACGCATTCGATAAACTAATCGATTAACTCTCCGAATCATGAACAATCATGTTAAAAAACGTAAGCCCTTGTCCGATTACCGAAGTTCAACTAGCGATTAAGAGAAGGTATTATTTTAGAAAAAAGGATGATGCCTTAATGCCAATCTTTTGTTGGCGGATCATTACTTTATATATAGTGTTTAGCTTGGTAATGTAACACACATATCATTTATATTCATCAGTAAAAATCTGAGTTTTTTCTGTGTAGATTTAAATAAAAAAATAATATCTTTTGATTATGGATTATTTTAATGGTTGGCAACATGCTCGAGAAAATTCTAAGGTTCTTTATTATCGCAAGGCATTGCTTGCGTCTTTTCGTGAACAAATGTACCTATCGACATTTTCAGGCATTTCGCGCAGAAATATCTGAAAGATTTAACTCTTCGTAATACTAGTATTACTAATTTTAATTTAATTTAATTTAATTAATTTTAAGTCTGCAATCGTAAATACTCCAAAGAAAATTTCAAAAATTAAATAAAACATTAAAATTATTCGTTAAAGATAACAATGTTTTTATATTCAAAATAACACAATTGGTAATGTAGAAAATTACACAAATTTAGAAATATACCTTTTACACTTTTTTTTTACTTAATTCACGTAAACCCCTAAAAATGCTAAAGAACGAAAGTAACTAACTGGCGGTCTTCCTTTTCTTCTTTTCCTCAGTACACAGTGAAATAATTACCAAAGTAATTACTCTAGTAGATATCTTCATTTGGATTGGTTTTGTAACGTTTTTTTTAAATCAATTGGTTATTTGCACTCCCGATAAGGTCATTCCACCTGAAAAAAGTACCGTTGTGTAATCTTCTTTATAATATTTTTATTCTAATATTTCATGAGCGTCAACTGAATTAACATAGAGTCGCTACTAGTAAAATATAAGGAATGAAATTTTACAGCATATAATAAATGAGTATTTCACCAGTTTTAATTTTTACAGGCATGTATACTCGCATACACAAAAAAAAATTGATTCAGATGTTTTATAACAGCATTTTTTATCATACATATAATATATTTTAAACGAACAATATTACACATTTGACACTATTTAAGTATCAAAATAAATCTAATTTTTTCTCTCCATGCATACATACTTCATCAGAACGCAAAGAAAACTAATTAATTAATTAATTAATTCTTAGGAAATTTACATGTGTTTGTGTTTTTATAAGATTAACAACAATACAAATTACATTTTAATGTTGCAACTATAATAGCAATTGAAATAAATTTATAATTCTTGATATAATTTCTGATGATAAAATATAATGTTATATTAAATACAAATCATTCTAACAAACGAAAAAATAAAAGTAATAAGTGATCTATGCTTTTTTTCGAGTTAATTAAATGTCTTAATTAACTTAAAACATTAAACGATGTTTTAAAATTATAAAAGTAAGTAAGTTTACAAAAATAACAAAAGGAATACGCCTTTTACGTTGTTAAGTACATCGATAAACAACGCAAAACTAACGCCCTGAAAATTGTTTCGATCGAGCTTGTTAAGTTTCTGGAAAAATAAATTGGTCGACGGATAATCCTGTCAATAATATATCCCACCTTTTCATATAACACTACCTAGTATTAGTCATATACCCTAACAGGGAGGTTTATCAGCAACCGCCAAACCGTAGACATGGATGCATGATGTGTTATGAAACTAAGAGTATAAAAAGGTGCTTTTGAAACTGAAACGCTCAATTAGCAGTTGAGCGCTAAATACGGAAAAAATGAGGTGTCTGTGTAAATGCTGGTGAGATTCTAACTGTTTATTAATTTCTTAAGAGACCTATGAAAAGACCAAGATTGTGTGACGGCCAATACGAAGATATTGGAACAACGTTCAAATGCTTACCAGTGGAGTAAAGATTTATAAAATTGTATGTTCTGTGTTGATATATATAAATAGTTTAGGTGTATAGTGTAAGTGTCGTATTAGTCTGTTGTTGGGTGAATGAATGTTCAATTATTTGAGTTCATAGAAAATACTATGTGAACCAACATTATTTAGTCTTTGTTTCAAAGATTTGATGTTCGATATAAGTGCCCTCTTATTTATTAGACAAACTGCTTGGAACAGGTTCGATCCAAAAGAGTTTTATATACATATAGTTTGGAAACCTTTGGTAAGGCGTATATATGGATAATATGTGAAGTGTCTTCCGATCCGTTAGTTGGAAGGTTAACGACTCCAGAGCATTCAATGTGAAAGCTTCGGGTAGTATTGGAGAAAGATCAAGAGTCTCAGATCGTGATGAAAGTTTACTGAAATATGTCATTGAAACTTCATAGATAATTTATCAATAGTCAATTATCTGTATTGTCATAATATGTTTACACTATTAGGCGACGAATTAGTTTTAATATTTCCACATTTCCACTTGTGTTTATTTGATTTACTCAATATTACTCTACATAATATACATGATATATATAACTCTACATATTAATGTTGTTAAATGAATACATTTTCATACACACATTTATTGTCATTAGTCAGTTATACGAGTATTATTATCAGTGTTACTATTATGCAAAATGTAATAAAAATTAATATTTGTAGTTTTTTTTAATTAACTCATTTTAACTTGCTGATATTCTTTTCGTGAAAGTGATATTTAAAAATATAATGACAATTGTTTTATCAATATTTTATTACTTGATATTATTAAAAAAAACCGTTTATAATTATGCAAATAAAACACAATAATCTTAAGCATAAAGGTGTAAGTAACTTTTGGTTTCGAGCTATCAAAACGAACGGTATTGTATATTAATGTTGCAATTATAGAAAATTACTTAGACGTTTTACGGGTATTATTGGTATTGTCACATCAATTTTAACATAATATTATTCTTACACAGAACGCTGAAAGAAAGAGAATATTACTGATCACCGTGCCTACAATGCTGTCTTTTTTTCTTCAGAAATGCCTTTAGGTTTTTAATGAATGTGTTTTTATTACATTTTAATATGTAGTATTTTTCAGGGTTAAATTTTACGCTTATTTTGTAATTTTATTTATCGAACAGTGGCATAGAATCCTTAATGAAAAATGCTAAATGTCGTGGAATTTTTCCGTGATGGCGAGAAAACTTAATTCTACGTGAAAATAACCTGCGGTCAGGAACCATTTTAAAAACCAACGAGGATTTATTATTAAATTCTGTTTTCCCAAACGCATGAAAGAATTTCACGTTAAATAAACCTGGTAGGCCGAGGTCTCTAATTGAATTTTACATTCATGCTTCATTAAATTTTAATTCAGAAAATTATTTAGGGAAAAACGTAGCAACGGTATCAAAAATAATTGTTTTACTGTTTATCAAATAATTTTAAAAACAGATTGTCAATCAGTAACACCGAAAAATGAGATAAGACAGATATTTAAAATGGAGCCTAAAATATCATATTATTGTCTTCTTCTTTCACATGTATGGTAATGTATGGCGTATGGTCATAAAATGCGGTTAAAAAGTTCAGTCAGCTTTCATGATAGTTGCCTCCTTTCAAATAATCTGCATTTTAAATTCTGCCAAGTACATTATAATGAAAGTTTTTGTTTATTTTTATTAAAATTATATTTAAAAAATCAAATGTTATTTTTTTATTTTTTATTTATTCATTAAGAATTACATATGTTCAAATATATAAACACAAAATGAATACTCATAAAGTAATTTGATTAATGCAAGATAAATTTTGTTATCAGATAACGGTGTAAGCGTTAGAGAAAACATTAAATTCCAAACTATTTTTTACGATATTTTAATAACTGTAAGTGTAAATTCTTTAAAAGATAATGGTAGGTAATTAAGCAAAGGCTTAAATATTTCTACTATTCAAAAAACTTGTGCCATTCATAATAAATTTTAATGTGAAATAAATAAATACGTAATTCCTTAATACCAGCACTTGTTATAATGTAAGAAAAACACGGAAAGTATTCAACATTGAGAATTCCTCTATTAGTGAAAATAAAAAAATATTATTTATTATAATTTATGTCATTTTTCCACCACCTTTATTTAAAAAATAAAAATCAATCATAATTATTACATAAATGATGGTGTTATTTAATAATACAATACATCCAATACAATTCAATAGTTGATACAAGTGAATTTTGAAAGCCCGAAATTCTTACAAAACATACTAAAGCATTTTGAGATATATTATTTCATAAATGTGTGTGACACTTGCGTTAAATAAACAGTAACTTTTGCAAATAAATGAAAGCTCTTTCCTTCCACAATGTTGTTATTTTGAATAAAACATTTCCGATAGAAGATTTAAGCGGGACCGCATCGAGCGGGCGAACAAACGAGCCGCTACATTTACGCAAACTTCTCAGAGGGTTCGGTCCCTTCTGCCGGTCAAATGAAATATGGAGAGGGAAGGTTCCACCTGATAGTCCACAGTCTGCTTCTATAGCGAGAGAGGATCTCTGGTGGCATGGGATGTTGACAGACACGACGAGACACATTTCACTTTGTCACAAAGTAAATCTCTGTCGGATTACTCAAAAACTGTCGTGAAAAACATGATCTAACTGTTTGAATAAAGTATTCAATATTACTCACCGCGTTACGATAAAAAAAATTGAGTGATTATCTATACAATTAATGCAAAAATATATAAATAATGGATATATGATCAAATTTTTTGTCTTTTCTCGAATGGAGCACTGATTTCTAAAATTTTTTTTTAAATTTTTATTAAAAATAAAGGTTCCTCAACGTGATAACCTTTCTTTAATATTTTTTTATAGACAACTAAATAATTCACAACAAATTACATATTGTTTATTTTTTGGTTTAATGTTTTAGAATATTTGGACTATTAGTTTCTTTTGCAGAACTTCATTTATTTTGAATTCAGTACATATCCATGAAAAACAATTAATGTTTTATTTATATGCCAACTATTATAGTTTGGTTTCATAAAGTTTTTAAATAATGTATAAAAAAAAGTTCAGAATAATAGACGTTTCTTTTAATAAAATACCAACATAAACATAATTCAGCAAAAGGGATATAAAATAAACATTTCATTTATTAATAAAACATTACATATTATTCTTTGGGTTGGTGAAATATGATATCCTGTATACTGTACAAATTGTAAATTTAATTGGATTTTCTCACGTTGTTACAGAACCAACGATTTTATAACGTAGTTTGTATTGGATTTATTTAAAAAAAAAATTCGCTTTATACTTAAGCAGTGAAGAATATTAATTATTTTCAAATATTCGAATTATATGATGACTTTATACAGATAACATCAAAGTAAAAAAAATCACGCATTAACAATCTTATTTTTTCAATCAATTTTTTTAAGAATATGTTTAAAAAATAATACTTCTTTGAATGTTTCAAATACGCAAAAAAGGATGTAGATAAATCGCAGTCTTCTACAATTACAGTGGTCATTCCCTGCCGATTGGTAAAAAATACTTTTTTAAATATGATTAAGGATACAATACATCAAATATTTGTTATAAATTTATTTTGCAAAAGACTGACTCAACATTATTTTATTTTACAGTTTATTTCACAATTAAGATATAAATAAGATATAACTAAGAATTATTATTATCACAACATATTGAATCCGGCCAGATGTGTGAACTAAAGAAAACAACGTTTCATATCTATGTTATTAAAACAGTATATTGGATTCGTCCAAGTTGGATGAAGTTATATAACACTAGTCAAATATTTTATATTTATAAAAAGTGAATGAAAATACTTTGAATATTTCGGCTAATATTCGAATATTACAAAAATATAGTAAATACATAATAATATCTTAATATATATAACCATTATCTTATTTCACAAATTTATTTATGGAATTCTACGAAGAACCATTCATCGGAAAAATATAACAAATAATTATACATAATAGAGAAAGTTATAGACTTATACTAATGTATTAATTTTAACATAAAATAGTCAAACTTGAAATAAGGATAATTATTTGATTGTTGACAGAAGTATCAAATGGCGGTTTTTATAGCAGATTTATAATTTAACTTGGAAATGAATGTGTCGAAGTAATATATAACTACTAGGAAACTTATATTGCGCTATTTACCCAGAACTGTTACGAGGTTCGTTCGAATTTAAGCCAGAAAGGTATCAGAGAGAAACCAGTGACTTAGCACGTGATATCAAAGGTAATAATACCCAATGCTTAATGTAATTATCTTTTCATTAAAATATGTAATAATCTCTCAGTATTGAGTAAAAGCTTTCATGTCAATGAAAAGCTTTTATTGTAATTAAATGAAAATCTTATGAAAGGTACAGTTTTATTTAAATGGTGAATTTTCTAAAACTATATATTAAGTTTAATATTGAGGTTAAAGATTGTTTAACTTATATGAATGTTTATGTACTAAATATCAATCTTAAATAAGTAAGCATATGGCCAACACAAGTTTTTCGCTTAGAGTTCTATTGATTTCTGTATGTAATATTATTAAGGTGGTATTCTAGTCTCATTTTTTCTGTTTGTATATACAATATATATCGAGATCCTTATCAACTTGATTTTGTAAATTATATTTAATAAAATCTAAGCTCTATGCATGCCCCCGGTAAAATAAAGGCGCCTCTTAAAGATAAAACAAAATTTGTACCTGCCTCGGTAGCAGGCTGATAATCCGATCTCCTTAAAAACACTGATTATTGAACACCCAAATATTTCTCTGGTACTGCAAGTAGCAGTGCAAGTTCGCAGAATTTTGCCCTGGAGGCTCACGAGAACCTTTAATGTTCCCATGTGGATCTCCGGGTGTAGGTAATCAGCCGAATGGTATAGCAAAGCGTTTGCTTGGCAAGCCGAAGATCGTTGGTTCGATCCCCGATGCAGATAAAAAAAAACGATTTCTTAGCTCTAAAATGCTTCCGGTTGGTGTGAATTTGATCCCTCACCAGTAAAATACCATTAATAAAAATTGGTGGTAAAGGAAAGTCGTCCCGTGAAGACCACCCATTCATAGTAAATTCCTGTAATAATAAGGATGTGAATCTCGGGCTGTAGTCTATGACGTTAGCGGATCAGCACTCCACATGCAGCGCTTAGCCATATGCACCATGGTAAGCGTCATAGAATTCCACATAAGAGACTTCTGAATTACTTTCACCATCTGTCGGTATTCTCCTGTATGTGTTTACTTAAAAACAGGTGTTCTGGAACAAGGCATAGACAACCTGAGCTTACAAAACTGTAAATTGACAATTCGTGCTGTCTATATACTCCATATTTGGAGCGTATATGGTACAATATAATATATATATCTATATATTGCTTGCGAATCAATATTATTTCGAGCCATTTCGGTTCAACGATAACATTTTATTTATTTAAAAACTAGTTATCATAAAATTATATTTAATATTTATACTGATAGCACATATTATAGCAAATAGATTATTATAAGTAATTTGGTTAAATAATGTTATAGATATTCCGACAACCACGGAAAAACATACTTTCGATAGAATTAAAGCTTAGAAAACTAGTCTAGATTATAGCGATTCTATCATATTGAAATTGACATTAATTTGTAAATACTGAATATTTTTTACTGACAATTGTTTATTATTTTATTACAAATTAAGATAATTCACATAAAAATCTGCAGCAAAAATCATCGTCAGTGACATTTCTCTCATCCTCACTATTAATAAATTAATAAATTAAGTTCCTAAGTATATATAAATGAATCATTACTATACTCAAACGATATGGTACGAATTTCCATAAAATAATACACCTTTTGAGTGGCTTAGTTAACTAGAATATTAGTTTTATTTATTTACTGTACGAGTAAATTGTATAATTATGAAATATGAGTATGTGTAGAAATATAATGAAGGTGTCCAATTTCCTACAACATTTTTTTTGACAAATTTCACGGTCGTAATTTTGCGACTAGCTTGATAAGCCAACATAAGCCTGAGAGTCGCAATAAGTGTCAAATGTTATAATTTAATGCCTTAACCAAATAGTGTCTCGGAATTAGCTTCGAGCAAATATGATTTCGCAAGAGGATTTTGAATTACAGCTGAGCAAATAGGTTCATATTGTAGATACTGCCTTATGCTTAGCTAGAGAACATCTTTTACTACCTATGGGAAAGTGACCTCAGATCTGTGATTCACCAACTTTTAGAATAAAAGGTTAGTTTTAATGTATATATTTTTACTAATATTTTGGAATTCGATTCTGATAAAGTGATGGACTTGGTATATGATATAGTTGATTAAAGGCGTATCGCTAGTATATGATTTATTTTTGGAGAAAATTGTTTGGAAAGTATTTTATCTTGTGAAACTGTAAATAATATGAATTGACGTAATTAATGTTTTTGTTGAATATAATTTGATTAAAAATAAAAGTTTGAATAATTTTGTCTTGATTGAATTTCCAGTAAAAAAATTAAAATATTACAAAAACAACAAAGTAAAATAATGAAATAAAGCATTTGTTTTCATTCAGACGCCGTCGGTTCAAAACCCGACTAAGCTTGATTTTTCAAAAATCGATTTAATCAAATCAAATCAAAGATCTATACATGCTCCTGCTAGGGTTGAGTCTCCACTAAAGGACAATAAAAAAATGTCCACACCTTGGGAGATTCAGACTTATTGTCCGATCTATTTAAAAAAATGATTATCAAACGTCCAAATATTTCTCTGGCACTACAGCTGCAGTCTATGCAAGTACATAGATAGTATTGCAGGCTTTTGCCGTGAAGGTTCCCAGGAGCCATCTATGTTTCCAAGTGGATCTCCGGGATACAGGTGTTCTGAGACAAGACATACGACAATCTGAGCTTGCAGAACTGCGAAACGGCCATTTGCAGTCCATTTACTCCAAATATGGTAAAAAAATAAATATAATTACAGTAAAATTAACACATCTCTGAACTTCTTCTATTCTGTAATAAGTTATATGTTTTCACCTTTTAATTACCTAAGCACTTTTATTGTTTAAAATTTGTCTTGTTGATTGAGTTGCTTGAAATTGATGAACTGACGAAGCATGCTGTGTATGGCGAAACGATTTTTCAACGCGAGTCATGTTAAAATAAGATTTTACAAATTAATTATACATTTAAAAATATATAATATGAATTATAAATTTTCTAATACGTGAAAAACATCATAAATAAATGCTAATTTTTTGAATGACTACATATCAAAAATTATAATTTAATAACTGTTAAAATACGTAATTTTTTTAATGCATTTTATTTTCTTTTATGTGAGCTTATAATTTTTCTTTATAATATATTTATTTATTATAAAGTAACATTGTCAAGATGATAATTGTACTGTTTAAAAAGGTAAATTACGAGTTTGTACGAGTATGATATGAAGATCATATAAAATCTTTCAATACTTTTTAATAAAGATACATAAAAATATATATACATATATATGTAAGAAATACTTTCGAGTGAAGTGAAAATGGTTTCAGTATTTCAGTAAAAGAGATTTAATCCAATTTAAAATTAATTTAAAATATCTAATAATTCGGTAGGAAGTATAAAATATAATATAATCTGTGTAACCCAAAGTCGTATTAGAATAAATTGATTAATGAAATATTTAATCTCGTATTTAATAAGATCAAGAATTTTCTAATAAAATAAATTAATATTCTTACGTTATGGAATATTTTCAAATTAGGGTATATTGGAATTAGAAGAAGGTACTTTAGGCATGTATTTGTATGAGATAAATTATAAAAATATCATTAAACACAATATATTATTATACAAAAAAAACACATATATTTGAAGTACCGAGATTCAAATTTTTTTTTAAATTCATGGCTTTAACTTGAGCAGATTCATTTTTCAAGATTTGACTAACATTGTAGGGATCATCACCACTCGAATTTCTTCTAACAATGGTGAAAATCTATAAAATATGATCTAAAGATCACTTTAATTCTGAATAACTAATAACTACACTGAGTTGATACCTAATAGTGTCGTGAATCAATGCATCGAATTCCGTAGAAAATTCCTGTCGCAATGGTCAAAATATCGTATATTGACGCACACAACTTCATTAAAAAGCCATGAATAACAAATATGACAGTAAAAACCAACGAAAAATAACGCAGAAACATCTCATCGTACATAGAATCGTAATATTTTAAAATTATAACTAAAAAACTTATTTTTTTTTGTATGATAGACTATAAAAGTTGTAAATAAATGATCGCATTGGGATGTACAATAGTATTTCTCCAGGAGTGATAAAAGAATGAAACCAATATAGGTCACAGAATTATTGAAATTTCTTGATTCCGATCTTTTATGCAATAAAATACAAATGACAAAAAACACGATTTTGAGGAAAAAGTAGGTTCTCATTATAAAAATAAAAGAAATGTTGTTAAAGTGACACGTTTTCGAATTCATCTCGTATTTTAAAATGGAAGAGAAAAAAATATTTTACGTAAGAGGTCGGTAACATTTACAGGTGTCATATTGAGTAATGACTATTAGCAGAGAAGAGAATACAATAAAGAAATAATATAGAAAATGATTAGAGTTTTCTTTAATGAAAACATTATTTGCATATCGTTTCTTGAAGTTTGTCAAAAATTCTTAGAACGAGGGCGAACGAAAAAGGTATCTTTTAAACGGTTTTGACATAGCGACCTTTGAGTGGGGATTTAATTATGTATTGAGGCGGTTCTTTGATGCGTGGCTGGCCGGCGGTATTGCGGCTTTGAGAGCCCCTCATTGAAACTTCGAATTTTCCGGCCCGGATCACGCATCTTATTGTGCCATGGTGGTTCACGGGCAAAAAATGAATTTATCCTCGAAACACATTTATCTACGCCTAAAATAATCATAAAATATGCGCATTTAACAAGTACGAGAATTTGAAAAGCAATTCGTAAGTTATGTATATTTTTTTAAGTAATTAATTTATCATTATTTTTTCTCACATCTTCTTCTTATTCTCATATCGTTCTTATTGTTATGATATTAAAACGGTCATCTCAATTCACCTTCATAATGTTTTGTCAGTCGAAAGTACCTTAACTTACAACTTAGCTTCTAAGCTTCAAGGTTCGGTAAGTACATTTTGTGTATTACGTTGTTGAAGATTCTCCATAACTATTGTAATAAATTGATATTTAAAAAAAATATATATTTTATAATCATAGAAGTAAGCACACAATTTATTTATGAAATAAAGAGTTGTTCTTAAGCATTTGTTGACCTGCATTTAATGTATTTATGTAAATAAAGAGATTAGCACTTTACATTCATCACCATCATTACATATTCGTTCCCTATCTAGAGCATAAGGTAGTCATAAACTGCCGCCGTAAATTTCCGTTAGTCACCATGGTCCTAAAATTGTTGTGGTCAGTACTGCTTTTCAGAGAATCGCTGAAAACATTTTATAAATAACATCCGATAATTTATATTCTCATGAATATGAAGAACATCAGCCAGCTCCATTCGCTTACCTCGTCATTCCTCATAAAGTCAAACTATCGTATCCATAATATTCGATTTATGATCATGTTTTTAAAGCTCATTATATGGCTGCACTGGATTTTGGTGAGGTGCCAAGATTTGCAGCCGCATACAAGCATAGGGTTATGTAGTCGCTGTAAAAACGATTATATATTTTGATACAGTATAGCCATGAATTTCAGATAGTGTGAACAGAGTTAAAATACCCTATTCATGCATGTCGTTATTTCCTAAGGCGAGAAGTGACCTCTTAATAAAATGAATGTTAAAACGAAATAAGTATTGAATTGGAAAGCCAATCTATATTCCCATTATGCTTTTATTATAAGTAACGTTAGAGGTGATAATGTGTATGGAAATTGCTTTCCACAAGTTGTAGATGCATTGAAAGAGGAATATACTCACCTGCGCAGTCGCATCGAGATTACATTGTCTAAATATAGACTTTGCAATACGATCACGTTTTACGTTCGGATGGAATGCGAGTGGTTAATCGAGGGGACAATGATTAAAGTAATAGTCTCGTGGAATTGTGCGGCTCAGCTGAGGTTTTATCTCGGACGATGTCAACAATAGTGGTCTCAATTATTGACGCTTCGTAATCACGTATTGTTGTACTGAAGTATAAAATGTGAAAACACATATCAACGATATATATCTAACTCTAATAGCTCTCTCTCCATTGTATCATGTTTATTTTTGTGTATTGCAGCCAGTGGTTCTTCAAAGTATACTAAAATCACAGGAGCTTGATTATCAGGATGACCCCTATACTACAATTAAAAATATGTCGCTACTAAATTAATATAATCTTTGGATGTTATTATCATAAAGTAATAAATCAAACGGTTTTGCCCCATTTATACAAACTCAATGAACATAAACATATTCATATCTAACCAGGCGTGGTACTGACAGTTGGCAGCAGTTAAGTTAACAATAATTACTGATTGGTTTGCTCGAGGATGCGAGAATACCAATATGTAGAAAAAGACAATTCATGTATTTAAAATATAAATAAGGACAATTAAATTTAAATAATATTATGACGAAAAAATATGTTTTAATTCTTGGTTATAATTAATATTATAATTATAAATATTTATTTATTTATTTACCTTGTTTTTTTCACGTAACAAAAGTTAGTCTTTCTCAATCCTTCTCTAGTTAAGAGATAACTGAGTTAACTGAGAGTTATCTCTTAACTAGAGAAAGATATGGTTATCTGTTTTAAATATTCATGCCATTTAAAAAATAAATAAATATTTATAATTTATTATGGATCTCAAAGTGAATGCTCAAAACATTGAAAATATAATATTATAAAATGTATACAGCGTAAGATTTTCAATTTTTATATCAAAACTGGCCGAAAAGTCGTGAGCTTATAGAAATGATATGGTTATCTGTTTTAAATATTCATGCCATTTAAAATGCCATTTATTGTTTTAAATCTTGTGGATATTTCAAAGAATAATGAAAAAAAGTTGCATCATATACTTTGAACGTAAGAAAAACGTGTCAAAAGATGCTCAATGACTTTTAAACTGTGATCTTTTTTTTATAAGAAATAGTTTAAATGCATACATATATAAAATATCAGGTATTAAAGGCTTTTTAAAGCCTTCTGTCAATATTTCTACACGTGCGGCCTGTGGGCTGGCTATACTAAGAAAGTCTACAGTGCACTACGGGTCCAGTAAAACAACATCTTCCGAACGTTGTTGGGTCTGCCGCGAAACTGCACTGCCTCAGGCATGTTGACGGAGGCGCGAGAGGATGGCTTCCATGCCATAATAAGCGAAGAAGCGTTGCACTTCTCTGTGGGCGCGCGTTCGTGGTAGTCCCAACGCAATGATCACTGTGTGAGCGGATAGTTGGGACTCCCGGTTGGAGGGGCACTGGATGCGCCTTCACATGGCTATCCAGCAGTGATCCCGTGCTCCACTCACTAAGAGTCATTAATTGTTAAAATTGTTAAATGTTATATATTACCTTGTATTTTGTATGAAATTCTAATTTGTATGGGTCTTGTGGCTGAATAAATAAAATAATAATAATAATTATTAATTTATAAGTCTAATCATATTTTTTATTACTATATAATTAAACATTGTATTTAATTATTTAACTACTGTCAGAAGTTGCTTAAAAACATATTATTCATTTCAACAGAGAGTTGCAATAATTATCAATTTTAATAATTTATATGTTCTTGGGAATTGTCGAAAAGAAGGTCAGAGAAAGTAGAAGTTTGGAGAGCTTTTCCCTGTAAGCATTTATTAACCGCTCTGCCCTTAATTAGTAATTGGGGACTCTCACGGCAAAGTCCACTTTCAACCACAATAATGATGGTTTCCGGTCTGACTTTAAATGATTCGTTATTCAAATGACCCCACAATTATCTTGTTCGGTTGAATGGTCAAATTTTATCAAAGATTTAGTCATTTTTAAGCAAAGATGGAATATTTTGAATCATCGGGTCAATCCCTTATACCAATTTATTTTGAAAACGACTACACGTAACAGCTGTTATATTTATCATGGACATGTTTGGTACTTATTAGCCACTGTTTTCAGCAAAAAAAAAACCATGGAAATCAGATTGAATAATAAGTGTAGTTTTTATAATTAGAGTTATCTACCTTTCTGATTTACAGAGAGAAAAAATTTGGAGAGATTGATACGTTTTAAAATAAAAATAAAAATATGTCAACAATCAAATCGCAATATTTGAAATTTATTATTGCGATTATTTTAAAAATAGAACTGTAAATCAGTGTCTCAAGGCATAATTTATTCAAGCGCCATCTACGTTTCTCTTCGTGAAGCCTCAACGATCAAAAGATAATTTAATTTGATGATTACTCAAGATACCTGATACTTCTTTTGACGACAGTTGTATGAAATATTCTCAATTTTTTACAAAAATGAGTTTTCCTCTGTCTCTGATTAAATGAAGCAAATAAGAAAACGATAGAGACTGATGACAGAAAAATAAATGTAGATAAGAAGAAAAAAAGGTCCATTAAAGTCACATCAATACAAACATTTGAATAAAAAATAAATGATTTTTCAATTCTCGTAAATGCTCGTTATCAGCATACATTCAAATACTGAATTTCGGGAAACATTCTCACTATTGAAGTGATTTAAATAATCCCATACAAATAATTATAAAAACAGAATTAGAAGGATTTATACCAACATTCTTACTTAAATTTCATAGAAAATATGCTAGCAAAAAACAAATAAACTAACTATGCTTTTATATTTAAATGAAAGTAATATTTTTAGCCAAGAGATAATCATTTTAATTATTTACCTTTTTAACTTAATTTGTATTATTTTCGGGTTACTTTTTTGATATTCATAAACCAAGCTCGGTTAATATTTCTGGAAGCATTTCCACCTTAGTGTACGTAATTATATATTTCATGAGACATTTTTGAATAAACATACCTTAACTCAAATTATTAAAATTACTAGAACAAAAACTCGTGACAACTCACGTAATCATTTCTTGGCATACTGTCGGCCAAGAAAGCTTATTTAAATAAAATTTAATCAATTATTACGTGGGACAAAAATAAAGTATATTTATATAAAAAATGCTTTAATGCAGCGGCTTATGTGCAGTGGAAATATCCGTAATGAAATCTTGAGACTGTAATGGTGTAAAGTAATCTTATAGATTTTTTCAGATTTTAAAAAATATTTTAAACGATGCAATGACTTGATGACATGTATCGCATAACATTAAGCATTTTCATAAAGTATTTAATTATAACGTTCATATTGAAATCATATAAACGTCGAAGACCCTCGTGACAATGTGTTTAACGAAGATGGTGTAGATATAATAGGATAATATTATTCATGCGTATTCGTAGAAGCTTAACATACGAAATTTCCTTGTAGAGGCCTGACTCACATTAGTACGAAATTTATATTTTTGATTTATGAGGCAACCGCCTTACCGAATGGCAAGGTAAACGATTAGTCCGACAGATAATAAGATCAATAATGTATGTAGTAAGTTTCATATGTCGCAAAAATTAAACATTTTCTTATATTTTTTAATAAATAAGTTGTGTTTTATAAAAATAGTGCTAATTTTGTTATATAAATACTCGTATAATCAATCCTGCCCTCACTTAATAATTAAAGAACGCGTTGTGAAGGTATCGTCCTATGCTTTCACTAAGAAGTGGTTTCTTTTGACGGTATCATGTTGAGCTAAACCATTGTTGTCTATTTATTCACATTTCCTGAGCTCTAATTGTCTTAGGATCATTAATTATATAACGAATGTTCAATTCAGTAAAAAGAATCAATTCAGTGAAACTTTGGCTCACGGTTATGAAATTAGATGAGGCATATACATGGCTCCTTTGCGTATAGGAAATATTTTTTCGGTTTCTTTTCAGGTTTCTGATAAGATACAGTCCTTTCAATGTGACAGGCGGCATCCGTCACTTTCACATTTATGGAAGATAAGTTTATATATTTATTGATTCGTACGATCTTTGATTTACTCGTTTTCAAATTTAGAAAATGTTTTGAATACTTCTGTAATAACTTAAGGTGTAATTATATAACAAATACTATAACATCCTTTGTTCACTTTTAATCATATGTCATTCTAAGAGCAAGGGTATGGAAATTATCATTTTATTTTTCATACATTACAATAAAATGTTCTATAAAATGTTTTATTTAAATTATAAAAGTTTTTTATAAAGTTAAATTATTTTGAATCAAATAAATTTTATATTTATTTAAAAAAAATATCTTAATAAAAACATAAAAATAATAAGCAAAATTGATGAATTCTAGTTGCTTTTTATTCAGGCCCCCGGGGTCTCGCCATCGAGAAAGATCACCGGACACTATAAATAGTATGTACCCAATAAAGACCATGATATCAGCTGACAAAATATTGTAGCAGAATTTTTGCGGTGGCAATAATACCCTGCAACTACGAAGCGAAATGGTAAAAAAAAATGATTTTTATGCTCATGTAGTTATGAACTTATGCTGGACATAAGAACGCTCCTTAAATTTTCGATTTGTACCTGTCAGATTTAAAAAAAAAAGTATACGTTTTTTAAAACTGTGCTGCCATTTAATTGATAATCAGGTACTTTTGAGAATAAGTGTCAGTATTGGAGATACTGGTATGTTGTCACATTTATTATTTCTTTACTAATCTAAAAATAACTTAACTAGTACGTGCACTATCAGTGATAAGTGCTCTCGTGTTAGAGCCGCCTATTTACCAGAGTATACTGGCATATTGTAATAATGAGATGGTAGTTAGGAGTGCTGATGGTCGAGGCTTGCAGCAGGGACATGTTCCCGGGTCTCAAAGCTTTGATGGAAAACCTCTCGGCTATCTGAGCATCGATTGCTCGGTAAAGCGTTCGCCAACCTGACCAGGGGAATGTTGGTTACATTTTTTTTATTTTCATGATTGAATAAAACGAACCGGATTAGGGATAATCCTCACCACCGATTCGTCTCCGAGAGCCAAAGAAAAAATTCATTCTTGAAGGATTTCGACTGATTTGTGAGAGGGTAAAAAATGATTTTTATATCGATGGAAAAATAACTGAAAATGCCTCATCGCGCAATAGAAACGCATTTATCATTTGCGCGGTACGTTTTATTAACTAGTTTATATCTAAATAAGTTATTTTTAGCAAAAAATATTACGTACTAAGACTGCTTCAGCGGTTGTGTAATACATTTAATAAATAAAATATGTAAAAAAAAAATATTGCGAAGAATATTTGTATAGTTAAATTCTGGTAAAAAATATGCCTTGGGCATGCCGGAGCCTATTTGCGCAAAATCTAAAACTTGTAGTTATGCTCGATCAAAAGAAATGTTGTCTATAAAGCACCTGTATTATCCCTCTGTAAAAAATATTAGGTAAGTGGACACGGCAGCCTATATCGTATGGCCCGTCAAGAGACGAAGGTGGACCTGGTTGAGTCTTTTCTCTGACATAAAAGTGCAAATTTACTGGTACCTTGTCGTCCTGGATGCATATCGTAAAACACAGAGCAACTTAGTTAATCGCGACCATATTCTTAAGCTAGAGATCGAATCCGTGAAAAGTCGAAGAATGTACAGATATTTTAGATATAATTTCTTGAGTGACAAGTGATTTTTGTTCTAAATTAAAAATATGCACCAGCAGGAAACTAAAGATTGCAGAAGGGCATCATTGGTCTTCTAAAGAGTCAGAGTACACAAAAATATCGGCGACTAAAAGTAGAATTGTCAACAATGGATGGGATTATTTCATTGTTTATTTGAAATTAAAATAAGATTAACAAACACTTTTTCTACAATTCAACAATAACAAATTTCACATCAATATAATACTAGAAAGTATGCAGTAAAAGTCATTTTATTGATCTTTTAAAGTGTATGTGTTAAAAAATGTTTCCTTTATAAGCAAACATCATAATATGTTATAATGCTTCCCCTTTTTTTAAATATAACCATGATTAAAAAAGTACTGTATAAGTTAAATACGTGCTTACGTTATAAAATGTAACCTTTATACTGAAAATTAAATTGAAAATAATAACTGGACTCTTTCAAATATGACAGGTTGCAGTAAATATCTATTGGAAAATTCTAACAAGTAAGTTTGATCTGATAAAGAAGTTATTTTGAAAATTGAAAAAATCTTTATCTCAATAGGCAGGTGTTTATTTCAAAGCATAAGACCCTTCTACGCAAAAATAAACTTTCGAGCAATTTAGTTGTCAGTCATGAGAGTGCTTTTGAGTGATTTAAACACTGGAAACCTTTTATATAAACCTACAATACAAGCTTTATTCTAACGGTGGCTAAAGGTAAAGTACGGGTATGGTTTACTATACCTTGTCTCTATACATATACCTTATTTAATATTAACAAAATAATACATTCAACGGTTAAAATGAATCTTCAAAAACTTGTTAGAAACAAGTCAAGTACACTAATTATAACTTTACAGTCAAAATAATCCTTATCATGTATGCGTATTTTAATTTGACCATTAAATTTGATGACATTGATAGCACACGAATATAAATCAATTAATTAATATTATGGTTTATACTCATATTAAATATATTAGGAATTATTCGGCAACTACAAGGTTTGAATATATTTTAATTAAATTGATTACACATATAACTAACGTGAAAGGGCAGCCAGTAAAATGGACGTAAAAGTAGAAAGATGACCTGATATAGGGTAGCAGCTGCAATTTCAGAGATATATAGATATACTCATGCTTAAAGCTACTGACTTTGGTAAGTTTCCATTTTGGATAACTATAAAAGCTACGTGATATCCTCCTAAACGGATTAAGTACTGCGACGAGGAAGCCATTATGAGACCACTTCACCATCTATTCGTGAACAAAGGCGTTAAAGATGGTCGTAATAAATATAATATAATTATTTTTATTATATGTATTTAAAAAAAATCACTAAAATGACAACGAATTGTAAAAAAAAAACCATGAGACCAAAGTTGACGGAGGATATTAAAATGCTTCGTATTTTTCGTGCCCAACTTGCTGTTGCTTTACAAAGATACAATAAAATACACTTCTTATAGACATTATTTAGAATATCTGTAATGAATGTGTCTGAACTCTCTCAATGAAAATGAAGTAACGGGAAAAGTTATGTTGTAATTGTATAGTGATAACTATGAAAGGTAATTTTATTTGAAGTTATTCCTCGTTATGGAAAAATGTCGTAAAATCGTATTTTGAAGAACCTGGATTTTATATATTGTCAATATAAATCAATCATAAGCGTAGATAAATATTTCATAGCAGGAAAATAATTTAAAATTCTTAAAAATCGTTAGCAATGTCACATCTTAGCTTTGAAACATTTGCCGTTTGAAGTAAAGAGGGAATGTTTTCTTTCCAATTATTCCTCACTTAAGACAACGTAGATACCGAAGTGAAAATTCTTGAAATAAAAAAACGAGCCCTTTAAACTGACATAATCTATGTGGAAAAACATTAAATATATTACTTAAATTTACGAACATAGGTAGTTTTTAAATTACATATTATAAACGATCTTACAGTTATACAAATTGTAGAAAGATAAAATAGTTATAGATCAATATGTAGATTATAAGTTTTTTTTAATAATAACTCTCTTTTTTTTAAAAAAAAAAGAAAACATTTATACGAACATGATAATTTTAATAATACAAAGTTATTGATGTGCAACGATATAAATTATACATGTATTTTTTTTTGTTGATAAGTATTTATATATATTGATTGATATTACTGTTTATTGGATATTTAACATTTTATTAACAATATAATAAGCATAATATGAGGCAAAATGTCTTACAAGAATAATATATGAAATAATTAATCTTCACTTCGTCTAAACATTTCATTCAAGAAGGTGTTTCACATTTATCTTTCAGTTTCAGGCTCATAATAAATACAGCATATGCGTCTATTTCACAGTATTTTATACAAAAGAGACATAAGAAAAGTAAGACATTTCGATCTCTGGGGATAGCATTATTATTGGAAGTGAGTAAACATCCATTTAGTTTTATGATATTTGTAGAAGTTCGTACACTTGGGGCTTTCAAATATATGAAAGATACAGAGTAGATAATACACATAAATATTTGTTTGAACGAAATTATTAAATAATTAATACAATATTTACAATTCAAACATCAAAATTGTATGAAAGAGAAATTATAATGATTCATATATATCTTTTACAATGTTTTTTTGTTGTACTTATTGCGAATATTTTTATTTTGTTTATTAAAAATCACATAATAAATAATTTTTAAGTAAAAATAAATGGATGTAAGTTGTACAATAATGAAACACATAAGCAAGAAAAATGACTGCATTGAAAATTGATTATAGTTTTTCAAAGCGGCCATAATAACGTAGCATCAATAACGTGGATCATATCTCTCTAGCAAACCTTTGTAATGCAATTTTCTTTAGATAGTGTATTACGTTGCATAAAACTTTGCAGAGTAGTTTTTATCTTAGTTGAGTTATATGTTAAGAAATAAAAACTTGTATTCCACTAATATACATATTGAATTAATATTTCATCGGCGGTATTATTACTAAAATACAATTATATATTAATTTCATTAACTAATATGATATGTAACGCGTAAACGTTCAAGTGTGGACCCACCTTAAAATATTTTATTTTTGACGAATATATGGTTATTTCGTTGTCACTTTCGCACAAGCTCTATATAGCAATTGCAGGCTGGTGCCGAAAAGCCTCGACTTACGATCTTTCGTCTCTTATTTTTGTTTGCTCGTCGGGTACGCATATACAATATATAAATGTTACTAACATAAAACATGGCGCTTGGGTTGCCATTTGTTTGTTATGACAGACCTGTCACGGAGGCGCTACCTGTCACGCCAAGAGTTACCGAGTCTGCCCGGGACCTGTGAGTTCTGTGTTTCATCCCAGGCAGATGATCGAATTTTGTCAATCTGTCATTTTAAATATGCAAAGTGCTTCTCGATAAGTCTTTTGATTTGGAGACTGCATCTCATTCATCAACCACGCGTCCTGATGACGATCTCGGCGACATGGAGTCTCCATTGGTAAGCGGTGTTGTCAATATTTAACCTGATTCGTATCTGCCTATGATTCTATATAACCAGTTGATATAATAAACGAGGGCCCAAATTCCTAGATAGTGGGCACTTTGACTGTTAAAAATAAACTTTTTGGTAATATCAAAGTTTTTTGTATTGTCTTCACTCGTTAGAACAATTGGATGGGAGTCATTAGTTAAATAGCGGATAAAGCGTAAAAGTTACATCACTTAATTACCATTTCAGAGGTCATGGGTTCGATTCACGGGAATGTTAAAAAATTAGGACATTTCTTAAGCTTTATAAGTACCGGATAATGTGAAATTGGTGAGTTAAATATCAGTCATAGACTATAAATCAAAATAGTTGGAAAAATAATGTTGTTTCGTAAATATCACGTAAAAATTGCCAATATAATACGTGATGGCAGTGTGTGGTCTAATGACGTTTAGATCTGACGACAGCGGATCAACATTTTACAACTTAAAATGGCTGCCATGTTAAAAATGGCAAGCTTCATAGATTCCACACATGAAAATTCCACATTACGTTTGTTTGTTCCTGTATGTGTTAACACATAAATCTTCATGCATAAAATATGCTATTTTAACTTTGTAGCTATGTATATACAGCTTGTCGTTGTAGTACAATAAGGATGTAATATAATAAAATATTTAGTTATGTATACGTTTTTATATTTAACGTGGATAATATTATATTAGGAATTCTCAGAATATTAACATATTTTTGCGTCGTTATTTAATAGTGCGATGAAAAAAATATTCGCTTACTCATTATTATTGTTGATTTCTTAAAAAGCATGAAAGTCAACGATTCGAATGACGAGTACCCATTAAAAGAAGGAATCCGTCAGTCAAATCGTTTTTTTTGAAAAGCGGAGAGCTTTCTTTGAAAATAATATAAAAATGCTTCACGATTGCGATTTCCTGTTTACTCATGCAATAATAAACTAACATTTTGACAGAAATACGACGAAACGCGTAATTTTGTTTTGAATGGTGATGATACAGAATGTGTTTCGTTTAAGTGCGCGGTAATTTGTAAGCAAACATGAAAATAACAACCTCTTTTGCCATTGGAGAAAATTGGTTCTGTTTGTTTGTTGACTGGCGAGAGCGTGGCGATGGGAGGTCGTGGTGTTTCATGTCATTGGAAACACTGAAGTATTTACAAGGGATGTGTATCTGTAATCCATGTGACACAATTCGTAACGAAAGGGGGAATTTAGGGATTACTCTATGTGATTAGTCCATTGTAATGCACAATATATCCTCCAGTACAATAGTAAGAATATGCTTTAATTAGTTGATGTTTGATTAAACTAAGCTTTTTTGTCATCATCAGCCTTTAACCGTCTACTGTTAAACGTAAGCCTCCCACATGAGTCTCCTTAGCAAAGCTTAGTAAGTACAATAATAATAACACGAATCTCCACTCTTGAGTGCCAATTCCGTGGCTAAAATCAGGTTTGCAAATGTTTTAAAGTGTATTAGATAGTGTAACACCGTTGTATTTCTCGTAAATTATGTTTTTAACATGAGGTTTTCAAAATATTCAGATGATGATAATATAAATCAAAATCAGAATATTCAGATGCAAAACGCGCATTTTAAAATTTATCTGTGGCACGTTTGAAATTTTTTTATTGTCATGAACTCTATTTTAGCATATAAAGTGTTCATATATTGTTTTTTTAAAAGGCGTCTATTTTACTACTATCGTTGATATTTCATCTGGACCACTACCTTTTTGTTGCTAGTTGTGCGGATGTGTAACTTTAGGACGCTCTTTACCATCCCACCATCGTGAATTACAAACGAACTATTTTGTTATAATTACTTATTAAAATTAGATATATACAATTATGAAAACACAATATGTACCGAATAATGGCGGGATAAATAAGCTTCAGAGGTAATAAAAAATATATTGGATAGAACATAAATAAAACGCTTCGTTAGCCGAGGAAAAAAACATCGTTTTCATACAAGTAATAATATTTATGTTCCACAAGAGGTCGTAAAGTATATGGGTCATAAATGTTTTTTTTCATACAAAAATGGGTAAAAATGTTCTTTCTGCATTTCATGTGATTATTCATTCTGAAAAGAGTGTTATTTATTTTGACACTAATGCAGGTTAATATTTACTCTCATTTGTATGTGAAAATAATATTGAATATTATTTAAAAGAAAAAAACCATTTGACCTAGGAATAAATACTAAATGATTATTAAAATAGTTAAAATACCTGGAAATACATTTAGAAATGATCTCAACAATCATCATCATCATCAGCCTGTGTCCGTCCACTGTTGAACGTAGGCCTCCCGCATGAGTCTCCATCCTCTTCGATCCTCCGCCTTCCGCATCCAGGTCACTCCCGCTATTCTTCTTATATCGTCAGTCCATCTTGTAGGGGGTCGGCCAATGCTTCGTTTGCCAGTTCTTGGGCGCTATTCCAATACTTTTCTTCCCCATCGACCGTCGTCTTTTCGACAGATATGTCCTGGCCATTGCCACTTGAGTGTGCCTATTCGTTGGGTAGCATCCATTACTTGAGTTCTTCTGCGTATTTCCTCGTTTCGGGTTCTATCTTTTAGCGACACTCCGAGCATGGATCTCTCCATAGCACGCTGGGTGACTTTTATTTTATGGGTAAGACTTGCTGTCAGATTCCACGTCTCTGCGCCATAGGTTAATACAGGGATGACGCATTGGTTAAACGCCTTAGTTTTAAGGCATTGCGGAATTTTCGCTTTAAAAATGTACTTTAGTTTTCCAAATGCTGCCCATCCCAGTTGTATGCGCCTGTCGATTTCTTTTGAGAAGTTATTTCGCCCTAGTTGTATTACTTGTCCCAAATGGGTATAGTCGTTTACAACCTCTATTTCTGTTCCTCCAATGGAAATAGGGTCAAAGGTCTGGGAAATATGACTATTAATCATGGCTTTTGTTTTATCCATGTTCATTTTCAGACCAATTTTGTTCGACGCTTCATTGAGGTCGTAGAGCATATCTTGGAGCTTGTTAGGTGATTCGGCTATTAGCACTATGTCATCTGCAAATCGGAGGTGAGAAATGTACTCTCCGTTAATATTTATTCCATATTTTGTTCAGGATAGCAGTTTATATCTCAACCATATTACCATGAATAAAAAAATAACTTAAAAAATAACGTAGTGTCCAAAAGATAAATCTATTAACTGATTTTGGTCGTAAAATATTTTATCTGTTATTAAATATTTTTACAGTTATTTTGTGCTGAAAGTACTCGTATACTGATGAAAACTTCAAGACAGTATTACTTTAAGGCGCTTTTCCGATAAATATTATAATCGGGTTAGGTCGAAGTGCTTATAAAGTGGTTCCGAGATTTACAACAAACTTTGCAGTGATGACACATGAATAAAAAATACTTGTTACAAACAATAACTTTTCCAGAACCGTCTTCGATATTATAATAATGATATTACCGAAGTGCTGCTTTTGAGTGTGGAAAATGCTAAATTGGTGGTCACCAATCCAAATTTTTATATTTTTATAAATTATATTTGAACATGTATTTCTTTGTAAAAGTGCATTGAATATACAGACATTTGAAAATATGCAGAAGCTACTTGAAAATATTTTATAACTTGTTTTTACGTGAAAAGATAAATGTGATGCTATTTTAAGGCATCGCTATTTTCTTCAACAATGTTTTATGGTTTCTTGGAAAATATTTTGCACCCTACATTACAAATATGGCCATCCTTCCTCGCCATATTCCACGTGTATATTTATGTGTTACGGGAAGTGTATTTCTGGCTGCATTGCCTCTATTATACAAGAACTATATATATGTTTCCATTACAATACACTATATAGTTATAGCGTATTCACTGGCTGTATACAAGGGTCAATGTTGGAATATGTGTATTCAAGATGTCTTGACAATATGCTTGGGAAAGGATTTCATAATAGAGCTCCGCACATTTACGCACGCTTTCAGAAATGATGAAATATTTAAATTACATCCCGGAGAAATTATTGTTATGACACTCGTTTTATAATCTATCGAGATATTTTCACAAAAAAGTTTTAGTGCCCTTTATTTCACTAGTTTTTTATTAAGGTAAATTAGAAGCAATAAATCAATTTTATCCTTTCAAATATTAAGATAATACACTTATGCATAATACTTTATTGTATATTAATTTTCAAACAACTATTTTTTTTTCCACTATACATTTGAAATTAAAGCTACTTTTTATTGATGTCAGAAACTTTTACAAACATTTAAGCTTTTGACGATATCCAAAATTAGAACCAAGTGTTAAAAAAGAGGTTCGTATCCAAATACAGGAATCCTTCTTTTTAATTGAGCCTTTGTTCAAATAATTTAAGCATGTGTTACTTAAGAGCACTTTCGGACTCACCTTTGACAGATAATTTTCTCGATATCTGAGTGACAAGCTTAAGAAAAGTTGGAATAACAAAAAAAATATATAAGATAATATATTTGTATACAGCTGTATATTACTGATAATAATATTCTTCAATCTACTTCAAATTAAGGAGCATATTTTTACTGTATGACAGGTTTTTCATGTGTGTTAAAAACTTAATAATTATTTTATTGTATTGCAATCTGTGTTAAAAAAAAACAGATTATTAAACATACACTCAGAAACTTTGAAACATAATGAGTCAAAAGAGCGGATCCATATAAACATTGAACGTGCTATATTAAGTCTTATTACCAATACAGTGCGTAAAGAAATACTGTATATCAATGAAAATTGAGTGCTATTTCTGTTTTGATTAGTTTTCTTCAGAAAGTAAAATTAAAATCATAGTACTGAGAATATTTCATTTGAAACTTTTGCATTGCTTTAATGGAATCGAAACCATTATTTCCAACATCGAACTCAATTTGTAAGCAGTGCATGACAGTTAAGAATATTCAAAAATTATTTCTTAAAAACTGTCAAAGGTATGTACATAATTTTGTAAATATTCGAGAGATTATTTCTAAAATCTAATTATTTTAAAACAAAGTGAATTCATATTTATAACTAAATATAAAGTATAATAGTTTACCATACATAACTTGTATAGTACAAGGCATGTAGATGAAAACAGTAGTATTTTCATATTAAAAAATGTCGTTTAATAATAAGAATGTATCCAAACATTTTTTTTTAAGTATGTTTCGGTTTTAAATTTTGTTTTACTGAATGGAAGACTTTATGTTATACATTATATCATATGGGAGTATGAGGACATTGATTTTCACTCAAGTCCAATGACAGGATTTCTTGTACTTCTCTTCAACATGCCACCGATGAAAGTGCCTTCTAAATAAATGAAAATATTCGATCACAATTTGAATCTATACTTTCTCTTTATACGAATTTAATTATCTATTCATGGTTACATAGTCAAGATTTACCAATAAGTAGTAAAATAGTGAAGAATAATTAATTTAGATAAATTATAAAACGGATTAACGGATAACCATAATAAGTATACTAGTAAAATTTACATAAAAAATATTAACCCTAGTATTATATCGGAAATACGCTAATGACAGTATGATCATCCAACATTTTACGATAGATCTACAGGACATCGTCTACAGGTTGCAAGAAAACTATCTGCGACTGGGATTGATAATTCATGCCAAAAATAATCGGTTGGTATGCAACACAGCCTGTTGAGATACGATTTGGGCACTCATCAAGAAGGTCAGACTATTTCAGAGGGTCGATAGTTACAGATATCATAGAGTGGCCTAAAAGGAGAGATCTTGGGAATGCCAAAGCTTTTTTTATTTCCATAAGTAATGTATAAGAATCACAATTATATTAGATCCAAACAAAGTGCCGCTTGTCATTATTCCATATCCACTTTTTAACTTAAGCGTATGGTCGTTAAAAACAGCTGCCACAGAGCTCTTCCAGCTGTCACGGTCCTCGCCACATTCCATGCCAACTCTGCTTCCTTAATATATTGACTGAATATACGCCACACACAAGATATTATCTTTAAGTGGTGTGGTAAGCGAATGTAAAAAAAAAGAAAAAAAATAAATAAAAGATTGGAATGTAAATTACTATGTAAAAAATGTATCTTTTTATATTTGATTAAATAATAAAAAAATATATAAATATATATAATTCATATACAGTTTATATACAACGGCTTTCTAAAACAGCGAGAGTCCAGAGAGCTGCAGAAAATTTACACCATCGTACCTTTAATATTTTATGCAAGTACCTGTAAGTACAGGAGGAAAAATAGGAGTTTTCAAAGAAACCCATTAAATATTTCATTTAAAACAAGATTTTTAAACTTCAGTTGGTATACTTTAAGTATTCTGATGTTATCAATTGTGTTAAGTAATTCATAAAATGATTATAATTTTATTTAAAAATATATTACCCCTCTATAGTTTTATTTTCAAATTAAAATCCGTTTGACTTTGTGACTGTATTTTTAAAGTATGAAGTTAAATTAAGTGTAAATTATATTAATGTGTGCCACTTAATATATTTGAAAAAAATGTATCCAAAATAAAAATAAAGAAATCAAATAACTGCTAATCGTTTAATCAGATGAGATTAACGATAAGGAAAATAATTATTTTTATTTTCCCTTGGGAATACTATTTTCTTCGTTTTCATTAATTACTCTAACTATGTGTGCTTATCTTTGAGTTAACTACAAAGATACATATACTCGTATATTTGAATTGATATATCAAACGACTTAAAAGATTTTAAACGTGATTACAAAATTTACATGTGAATATTGCTGTTAGACCATTGAATTTAAAATATCCAAGAAAAGCTCTTAGTTTTTTTTTCATTCTTAACATATGTTTTACTTTTCCAATGTAAGCTAAGTAATAACTTTATTATGTAGAAGAGCCATGGTGGACGTTATTTGTGCTATGTGACGCAAACATTTGTGTCATGGCAATAAACTTCACTGGAGTTCTTTGATAGCGTTAACATCAAAAGTAAGGTATGCAAAAAACGTCTTTCGAGTGGGAAACGATAAAACTTGCTCTGACCTCAAAGAGTCCCGCTAAAGACTTTACTGTGAAACGGATTCTCGGAAAAGTCAGTGCCAGGAATGAAAGTTAAATCCATGAATAGTCTTTTTTTTAATAATTATTTTTCACGGCATTATTGGTATTGTATTCTAATACCCGGAGCTTGGTTATTATATATTGTAAATGTTTAACGTTACCTGGCGCTAAATACGTTTACTTAACCATAAAACATACGAGTATTAAACATCATACTAAATTTTTCAATGTCCATTTTTGTATCAGGACAATATTATCCAAATAAGTTATTTAATTTTGAAATGAAAAAGTATTTATTTTTTGTGAGGTAAATTATGTTTGAAATGAACTTTTAAAAATGTTATGAATACTGTTTGCTTTATTTAAGTTTTTTTTTAATTACTTCTAAATAATCAGTAAATGTTAATAAACTTAAAAAATAATTTCAATACAACGTTAAGCATGTGTTTTTTATTAACGTTCAAATATTAATGAATATCCCGCAGCTATAGTTTTTCATTAAAATAAAGCTTTATTTTTATATTTCAGAAAAGAATTTCATCATCTTCATTGGGCCCGAGTGAAACAATTGAATAAAAACCTTGAATATATATTAATTTGATTAATTAATAATTACTAATGTACATGCTTAAAGATATAATGAAATACAGATAAGTATAACGTGATAAATTTTATTGTATTCTGAATAATCAACAAAATAAAATGTAACCATGGTTAATTCGACAAAGAAATATAGAAAAGAGACAAATAAAATGTGCGAAATTTTGAAATACTTGTTAAAGTTTGAGTAACAAAGTGTTAATCTCTTGTTTTGTTTGAATTCGGTTTTGTTAATTCAAACACAAATTTAATATACTTCTTGTCTTCGTCGAAATATTTTTTAAGGCGTATTTGAGTATAAGAAAAATATATAGACATCATGGCCATTTTGAGATTTTTAAAAAATAAACTCTTGTATTTAGAAATGTCTAAATATCGTATTTAAACTGGATGCAAAAATAATTATTACAAATACATTTAAATGAGAATATTAAAAATTTAAGTGCCAAAGTGGTTGGATATAAGTGTGCTACAAAAACTAAGCAATTGTATTCGATAACAATTAAAGTATAAATAATAAACGATACTGTATTTTAGGTGATGTAATGAATTTTGAGCTACAAATTTAGTAGTGGGTTGTCGCTTTAATAAATCGCATTAAAAATATATTGTACTTGAAAGTACTTAACAAATGTTCGTGCTTAAAGGTGACAATCTGTAATATAATTAAATATTGTTTGTTTTATAAATGTGAGAAGAATCATATTTAAGACACTGTGAGGGCATTGAAAAGTAAAACAAAAAAATATCTATGCATGAATATATAGTCTTGATAAGAGTACGACTAGTTCAAGTGTAGTGGAGGGTGGTGGATTGAGTGATTGAGTGTCGTCAGTTCTCGTCCTGGCGCGGGCCCGGCGCGGCGGCGGGCGAATGTCGGACGCCCTGGACGAGGAGGAGGAGATCTCCGCCCGGGAAGGACTGATGATGCGAGCACCTCGGGACGGCATGCTGGGCCGGGGCCGGCGCGCTATGCTCTGAGCAAGGGCCGCACCCGGGCAACTGTGAGTACTCCACAAAAAATTACATCTATCTTTATACTAGCTAACGTCATGCAGTAGCCACAATTGCTTAGAGGGGACTCCCACTCAGTTGCTAACTGATCCTAATATGAAAGAGCTTATCATCAAGGAGATTTTGTTGTCCTCCAGTGTGATGCGAGAGTGTGGCGGGTAAAGTCTACCTAAGCTCAAGATGAGCTTCACAGTGTTAAGCACTATAAATAAACGATTTTCGATAATAAATTTTAGTTAAAAAATAGTTTATTGTCAAGACTGGAGTAACACAATGTATTGAATGTAAACATATTCAATATACTGTGTATCACATATATATATATATACATCATATGTATCATATAAATACATATATAATAATTAAAATTAAATTTTGTAAAGTGATCTAAAAAACAGAAATGGAGATAAATGCAAACAGTCTGATGTTGTCTGAATAAATGTGAATTAAAACTTAATGTAATAATAAACTATGAACAGTTGTTTCCATTCAGTTTATAGTTTCAAAGTGAATCGGTTAGATAAACTAAATAAATAGATAGTCGGTTAAAAATAATGCTTGTAAATAAATAAGAAATGGTTGAGTCTCAATAACAACATACATTAAATTTACAATAAGTTTTCGACATATATATTACGTTTCTTTATTCAAATGTGAATAAGTATGTACACTTAACGAATTTATAAGTTATTTTTTAATGTGAACGCTTTGATATGTGTAAGTTGTAGACTACACTGAAGTAAAATTACTCTGAATACGAATAGAAGAAGATTAAATCTTTCCATATGGAGATGTCTCGTGGAGGTCTAGGAACGTCTATATAAAAAATACCACAGATAGGGCAGTGTTCCCTTTAACCAGGTCATGGAGGACTCCCACTAGAGATCCCAATAGAATAATCGAAAATATTAATTTCTTTTCAATAATTCAATATTTTATAATAAACATTTTTTATGAATGATGTTCGTCCAATGTTTCATAACAAGTACAAAATATTTTACAAGTAATATAATATATTGTAACCAGTACAAATATTATACATAAAATAAGGAACTCGTTTTTATACAGTAGAGAGATGCTTTTATTACAAGTATGTTTTAGTCTTTTTCTACAATTTGATGTTCGAAAAATAAAATATAATTTTGCAATTTTGCAAGATATCTAAATATAGCTTTATAAATGAGCGCGTTTTCTTAGATTTTGAAAACTAATATTTAAGGTATTCGTTTATTTGTATTTACATGTATTGTAGAAGATAAAAATTATTTTAACAATACTTACTTTTGATTGTATATCAATATTTTACTATTTTTATTAATCGATATTCGAAATTTTTATAATACCAGATACCTAGGATTTTTAATCCGCATCCCTCATTAACCTTCATCAACTAGTTGCAGCTGAAATATCTTGTAATATTAAATTATATTAAGGCCAATTTTGAGATAATTTGTATGGTAATTATCATGCATAACCATATCAACCTTAATCTTGCTGTCAAGTTATTTGATTAGTATTATATGGCTATGAATAGGCATAATAATTATTTTTGTTTGACAAGATAATAGATAAAGAGTTGATTTTATCGCGTGATGACACTTGAACGGTTTTTGTCTAATGAAATATTATTTTATACCAGAATCTTAGGGCACTTACATTTATAAGTAAATTGTCAATCAACATGAAACACATATGTTTGTTTTACTAGATTTAGGTTATGAATACTTTTGGAGAGTCACTGGGGCAAGAGAATAGGATTGCATTGTGTGATATTTTTAGCAAGTACATCTCGGCCGACCTTGAACTTTGAAGAGCAATGCCAATCCTGAAAAGCTTGTCATCCATTGTAGGGTTTTAGGATAATGCAGAAAGCTTTTTACTGGACAGTAGACGATGCTAGTACTCTGATAAGTGACCTCACTATAGTGTTTGATGGTACATGTTTGATATCTTGATATCGACGTATTTACGTTAGAGTGGTTGTATCAATAACACTTTCAATCCATTTAAATTACTGATAACATCATAAATTAACTCTACGTCGTAATATTGTTTAGAATTTACAGGTTGAGTTGTGGTGATACATCGCTATTCTTCAGACAGAAAAACATTTTAAATATATTTTTAAATTACGCTTAAAGCTATTTCATGAAAATATAAGTTGCAAAATGAATTATGTTTTCAAACAAGACAGATTTGTGTAAACACAATTCTACTTAAAGGTTTATTTCTTTTTATAGTTTAAATCTAATACAGCTATATGATAACAACGAAATGGAACTTCACAATTTTACACTACTACTCATAAAGGATACGCAAAGTTATGTTTCTAATATAATTAAATAATATTTTTTGTGCAAAAAGGAAGAGATTATTTCTTCTGAATGGTGTAGAAATGTTTAATATTTATTGAATCAAAATAATTAAAAAAGTGATAATTATATTTCTTGCTTGCGTTTTGTGTACAAAGTGTGATAAACAGCGCGCGGTTTGTGATGAGATCAATAAAATAAATTACGTTTTCAAATCAGGAAATTAAACGGGCAAGTCATAAATGGTGACTTCGTAAAAAGTGACCTATAGCTGTTAGTTATTTATCAATTTATGACAAGGAACATAAAAGCCTTCAGAAAAAGGGTGAGAAAAAGCTTTTTATAATTCGGAAATTTGATTTGAAAAATGTTCGATTTATCTTTCCGAAAATTGTCGCTAGTTATTTGTGTTCTTATCAAGCATTTGAATCAGCGAGAAATTTTTACATTTAAAGATAAAAGTAAAAATCTAATACCTGTAAGTATTGTAATATCATAACTTAGTAGAAACTTCGAAATCAAAGAATAATATTTTATGGTGAAATGTTTTGTAAGTTTGTAACCTTACAAAATATCTTTTTAGGCCGGATATTATGGATATAACAGATATGTAATATAAATCAATATTATAATTTCAAATTAATTTTAATAAAGAAGTTAATAAATTAAAAATATTTAGTTTATATTAACTTTTTTAAAATGATTACATGTTTCAGCCTCCCTGGCCATCTTCAATAATGATAAAATACAAACAGGCAGTGGCTATACAAAATTATAATTATGCAGTTTCACAAAGTATTGTCAGTTGATAACCTTAATGTTATCGAAATCAATATTAATATTTTTTATCTGCGTTGCGTCACTTTTCAGGATCAAATGATTCATTCCACGTCTTGGATATAGCAGCACAATTTTCGATAAGCCCACTATTTTTAGTTCTGTAGGACCGAATAGAACAATGATTGTAGTCGATGGAGAATGTAGTGCAAATATAATTGGGATGAAACAATAATCGAAGCTGTTTACAGAAATTTATTGGAGTAATTTTTCCAGGTCAAATGTCTTAAATTTTCTACAGGAAAAAGAAAAAGCTGGAAAATAATTTATGTATTTTTTTGTGCATTTTAACACATATATTTTATTATTCTGATGTAAAATAATAAAAGCAATATGTTTTATTTAGTAAATATTACTTTTGTCTTCAAGTAGTTCTCAAAAAATAATTTTCTAAATTAGACTTCATTGTATAATTCTTATCGTAAGAGTATACTAATAATATTGTCTACCATTTATGATTGAAGTAAAATCACACATAAAATATTATTGCTGTTCAGGTGAATAGTAAAAGTATTGATTATTAACTAGCTTAATAGTTAAATTTTCTGATCATTTTGATTCTAAGCCTTAAATATTGTAATTTAAAACAAGCTTTGAAATTAAATACTTTAATAAAAATTTGCAATAAGGTTTTAAGGCAGAACGTGTTGGAGGAGATTCGAAAAAAGTTATTGTGTTGGAAACTGATTGAAAACTGATCGAGTGATTATTTTTAAATTGATTTTGTTTCGACATCGGGGCGGCTTAGGAGGACCACAGCGGTTTGTGTAAATTTTAAGTGGAAGCAAACTCCAAGTGTTGGATTGCGTGTTTATTCACATCCTTTTTTGGTGATTTTGGATCATTACACTTATAGATGTGTGAGCCGATTTTTCAGTAGCGTAGCCACTTTATAATAGAAAACACAATCTCTACAAAATAGTGAAATTACAGTTTCTATGTTGTGTTGGTGTATCACGTTACGTAGGATTTCTACCAAAATATGGTAAACATAGATTGAACATCAACGGAACAGTACAAGCAGTTAGGGTACTGGCAACATTTTAATTATTTACATTGATGGCAATAAAGAAGGTTTTGAAATTATTTTAAAATATGTCTAATTAAACTCAAAATACATATAGTATGTACTCGTCCAAACCATAGAATCTTTAAATATCAGTTATCGTCTGACTATCAGCAAAATTAGCATCAGATTGTATTTAACTTTTTTAGGTTTTGGTTTTGGAGCTGGGCGGAGCTTGAAATGAAGCAATGATATTGACAGAAATGAGTGATAGTATTTGAAGCAACCATGTGTTATACGAGTAGATAGGGAGCAGTATTTAAAAATAGTAAGATTATTATTCTTAAATCTAGATCGTAATGATGAACACTCAGAGCCGAGGTAAGTGTTGATGGATATTGCGTCAAAGTGCTCTTCACGATTAGACGATGAGTGGCCAATATACGTTATTTTATGATCGATTCTCTTAAATGAGGTAAATTGAATATGTCACGCCTTTGTCTGGAATACTCGGCCACCGTTCTCCAACCTGCCGTGGGGACCTAATTCTCAAATAGAACGGGCACCTTTCAATAGACCCAGAACAATTCCACCGTGACAATGTTCGCATACGCGCCGCGGTCGATTTTATACGCATTGCTGAAATGATTATGTCAGGGCGGAGGTTGCTGAATAGAGTTCCGCGAAAACCCATGAAATAACAGCAACCTCAAATGAAGCGAATATTAATAGGGTATTTCTGAATAAACTTATTATTGATAGTTGTGTCGCTCATGACTATGTATCGTCACACTACCTTATGAACCCTTACGCTTAGATATGCATTCTGAAGTTATATTCCTCGATGCTCTCTTTGGAACCTAGATTGAACTGTTTATTTTTTTGTCTACAAAATACACAGCAAGTACAATAAATAGCGGTATTAAAGATAACTGTAATCATAATAGTATTATGTTTTTTTGTATGACATTGAATATTATTTTTTATGTCAGTATTATTGTAATATTATTTATCCATTATCTGACAACAGTATTGCCAGTTTTATCTTAGTATATATATGTTTTTTGACAAAAAGTACATGTAATTACGGAAGTATGGTCAAATAATTGTAGAAAATTACATTTATACCTTATATTAAAGTGAAAAACCTTACCACCGCATGTTCCAGAT
Source organism: Glossosoma conforme (assembly GCA_022606575.1). Lineage (NCBI taxonomy): Eukaryota > Metazoa > Arthropoda > Insecta > Trichoptera > Glossosomatidae > Glossosoma > Glossosoma conforme. Next base: position 230,919 of record JAGTXR010000327.1, read on the forward strand.
TTGATGGAATTTACCCTGACTCATGGGTCACGATATTTTCTATATTTCGTGATTTAAAAGTGGACTGGTGGCTCAGCCGCCTATTATATTGCATGCATCTACATTTACCAGACATTTCTTCTACAACTGAATACTCCATCACAGCTAAATGCAACAAAACTTATTATGACAATAGAGAGCCGCTTGTAAAGTGGAACCGTAGATAACTTAACAATATTATAGTATTGTGGCCAACAATATTTTATACATACAACATACTTTTATATTTTTCATATACGTACTCAAGATGGAGTATTTGATCACAAAATAAACTATACTTCAGCTGCCAACAATCCATCGGGAAATAATAAATGTTATTTTGCAATAATGTACCACTCACTGAGTACTACCATAATAATAATGTGGTGTTTGTGTACATGCTGATTTATATATTTTTTCCATTCTGTTTAATTTAAATTTAATTTTTTATGTATTTGCTTGGAATTATTGTTTATAAATTTTTGATTATGGCACTAGTGGCTGAAAAAAATAATCAAGTACTAACTAGAGACGTAAGTATACTTTGTATCAAAAACCAGATGATCAGTTTTATTTTTCACACAGGTCCATTACGTGAGAGATAACTGTGATGGAACATAATAATATTTTTATAAAGCAGTGAACATTTTTTAAAGGGCGAATTATTAAATATTAATTTTAACAATAATATATATAACAATTACTATTTAAATAAAAAAATTATACGTAAATCGTAGAGTATAGATTATTCTACAAATATATTGGCATACACCGATCATATAATGTTTTGGTTATATCACTTTTACTAAGCTTCGTATGCACTAATTCTGCTTTCATAACCGTAATTAATTGATATCAGTTGTAATTACTGTCACAATAAGCAGATATTCCGATAACATAATTGTCATTTATCACAAATAAACAGGTGAAATTTGAACCAATAATAATCCCAATAATAAATGACATAATAAACATCAAATATGTGTTTTTCTTCCACAGCCATCGCGGCTCTTTGAATATTTTCGCCGTTTTTCACATTAAAACCTGTTTATTATTAACAAGTTCATGTTTTATGTAACTGAAATATCTGTTTGCCATAATAAAATTCAATTTAAACTTTTCTGAGGTTAAAATACATTATGAATAGGGTTCCGATCTTTGATTTCTTTGGGAATCACTGTGCCAGAAGACATGTGGGTTAGATTGAAAAAATCATTTTCCCATGAACAGCGTCTTGAAAAATACCGGCGAACAATGGGGAAGTATTTAAAATTGACACGTGATAAAGCAGAAATGTACAATGGAAAACATTTGTTATAATTATTGTTAAAAAAATGTACTTACTTCTTAAATACTAACATTTTTTTTTCAATCCTATTATTATTATTTTGTCACATCATATGAAAAAGCACATTTTCGCCACGATTGTAATATTAAAATTGTTTTTTACTATTTTTTATTATAATTATAACTATGTAAACACATACAGGAGAATACCGACAGATAGTGACTCTAATGTCTCATCTTTGGAATTCTATTATTATATTAGTATTTGTATAGCGCTCTTTTATGACCGAATGATCATTCCAAAAGCGCTTCTTTGCCTCTCTGAGTAAAAAGGTGGGTCTTGAGTTTGCTTCTGAAGGATGCCTCCGCTTTAAGCTCTCTTATGCTTTCCGGTAGTGAGTTCCAGGCCATTGGTGCAGCGTAGCTGAAAGCCCGATTGCCAAAGACCATGCTAGGACTACCTCCCGTCAGCTGCAGGGTGCTTCTATTTGCTCTAGCCGATCTGAGTGTCTCTCCACGCGCGCTTATTTTTGAAGGCTTGATAAGTTCTGTTCTATGACGCTTACCATGTTGCATATTGAATGTTGATCCGCCAACGTCATAGACTACAGCCGGACATTCACGCATCATCATTATTATTACAGAAATTAACTATGAATGGGTGGTCTTCACGGAACGACTATTGTCTACCAGCAATTTTGTTTAATAAGCAATGACTGTCATTTAAGAGGTGAGAGATCAAATTCACACCATCAGTAATTTAGAGCTCAGAAGTCGATTAAGAATCTTTTTTTTTTGTAAATCTCCATCGGGGATCGAACCCACGATCTAAGGCTTGCCAAGCAAACGCTTTAGCCTCTAAGCAATACCCGCCACCCGTAGTAAAGAAATAAAATTTCAGTCGTTTTCATTTCATATTAATGATTCTCGTATACATATAAACATATATACACTAGTCATTGTTTTTCTTAATTTGTATAACTGATGGACGTTATAATCCGTAAAAATGTTTTAGGATCAGGTTCAAAAAGCCATTGTCATAAGATAACAATTACATGCTTTTATTTTGTAATGAAACCATAGTCCTATGATTCAAAAAAATTTTTTTTTTATTCTTATTGATTGTACGAGTATATTTAGAATGAAAATAATAAATCAACCACTACCTTCTTTACCCATTGCAAAACAGAGATCTCTGTTTGGCCTTTCAATTTTACTAAAATATATATGCGTGTGTATAATTACACATTCAGGTTTTCAAACTTTACAAATGAAATTTACGAATTGCAGAATAAGCTTGATCCGCCAGGGATACGAGTTTAAATAAATATTATGATTGGCTACGGACGTCGATTTCAAAAGTGAAACAATCGAATGCAAAATTCCAATCCGGAATATTTTTAGATTGACGTTGACGTATATTCTCGCTTCTGTTACGAAACCATTTTTAAATATTACAATCGTATTTCAAAAATGGTTGCAATCTAGTTTTGAAGTGATGCCTTTTAAAAACATGTGAATGCTTTTAGTCGTTTTCAAATATGAATGCCAGCCAATGGAAATCTATTCAATACGTTTAATGGTGTTGTTTGCACGATTGATATTATAAAATGCTAACAGGGAATCAAACCTTAAAATGATAAATCCATTTGTTTTTGAATTACAAATCCTTGACAAATTTTCATCCTTATTATTTGCAGTGATGTATCATTAAGTAAATTTACATTTAAAATAAAAAAAGTTAAATGCATTACAATTATTATAAAATGGATGTATTCTAAAAAACTGTTCTCTTGCGGTTCTGTTTACAGAGGAATGCTACTAAATTAAAATTTTCACTCGCAACTAAAATAGGTATAGAGGTACACTATTTTTAGATTAATGCCTGTCAGTGACACAATATTTTGACCTACTGTCAGCTTTCTTTGTTTTTGTCTAAATAAATATTGTTAAGTAAATAAAAACCGTTGATTACATACCACTTGTACTATATATGTACTTATATTTTCCAACTGTTGATTACAGATAAGAGAATAGCCCGTATTATTAATTTAACATGAAAATTCTTATTATCATAAAACACCTTAGGAAAATGTATTGCAAAAAAAATATACGTTGACTTAAATATGACTATTAAGAAAAACGTAAGTATTTTAAATTTGAAAAGAGTTTGCGGTTAATGAAGTTAAAGGATTGACATTCCACATGTCTGCTTAGCGATTATTAAAACATGGGAAACGTCATAGATGCTGCAATGATTATAATTTTGCACGGCTAATGGTATTTTTCTGTGTGTGTTTACATAAAAAATACAAAATTCTTAATATCTCCGGGTTAAGGACATTAAATAATCCTGCCTAAATGTCCAGTTTACGAAATTCTAACACCGTTTTTGGACGCTTAGAATAGATGAATGATATTTTTTATCGTTGTTTTCCCCATTCTAAACCATTTTCCATTTATTTCATTTGATGAATCTGTTTCTTGCTGCCTGAGGATAGTGAGAAAAAAAAAAACATAACCGCCTATTTAATTGTTTTCTTTATTTTTTATTCTGCATTTTTTGACATATTTCTTGTGATTTTTTAAAATGTTTTTATATAATGTTATTATGAACTATATTATATACAACACGAGTATATCTTACGTCAAATAAATCTAAATATGTTGCTTATATTCAAAGTTTCAGTAACATATAATTTGAATGTTAAGCATTTATATTTTCTTGTTTTAATATGGATCGCATTGAGCAACTGTTAAGTTCAGTAATTAAAAATGCTTCGTCAGTCCTTAGTTTGTAAACAAAAGTTGTTAAATGTAATTGTAAACAAACGAAAGACTGGCGAAACTATCATTAAATACGAAATCGCGGTCTATATTTCTGTGATAAATAGTTGTTCAACGTGATCCATGCTAAAAACAATATTAAAATCATCATCCACTTAAAATATCAATAAACCTACGTCGTATGCTGAAATACGAGATGTCTACATAATGCGACTTTTCCCGGTTGTTAAATTTTATTGGTAATTAGGTAACGGTAGTTAATTAGTTCAACTATGAATAAATATACTCTTGGGCACTTATTTTATATTCAGTCGAGGTTATGTTCATGTTTCTAAGTTGCGACTGAGCCGAGACGAGCGCATATTACTAGCAATGCACCTGCATGTAACGGAGTATGAGAGTTGTAATGAGGTTTGGTGCAATTTTAGTAGGCATGTGTTATGGGTTCTTGCTGTGCAATATTATGCTCTTTGCCATATAACATGGAATACTTGCAAAATTTAAAATATGATTATTTACGTATTGGCGTGGTAATATAATTTTGAATTTCGAAGACGTTAGATTAAGCAGCATACAATAAAGTATAATTTTTATTTTGTTAATGATATGCATTATAAACAGAAATAATTGTCTTTTTTGAGACAATTGTTGGCCTGACTGTGACATGTTCTCCGGATACCGAAATAAGAATATAAAATGTAGTCTTATATTTTAAGTCACTGAGCACCCGCCTTTCTGTAAAGGAGTCAGGAATTATTTGTCCCGTATATACGAGTACATATCTCGATGCAATTACGGGATTCAGAAGTAACTTGGGACGAGGCGAGGATCTCGCTAGCTGGCACAAGTATAGTTTCTTTTTAATGTCAATTCCCTCCCATATTGTTAAACTTTTAATGAAAATAATCGTACATAATGGCAGAATGGTTTATGAATTTAAACAAGCCAAAGATTTATATGGAAACTAAACTACTATTCTTTTTAAGATCTCTTAAAATAAGATGGTTAGAGGAGACTTATACTCGCGTGCATGACGTGACTAAATATGGTAAAAATTCATCATATAATAAAAAAATATTGTATTAATTTCTGAGTAAATGAATGCATGTGAAAACCATAAGAGGCTTGATGGACAATCTGTTTGATTGTATAATACAATATAAGTGAACCCTCAAATGAAATTCAATTGTATCATCAATCGATATTACCATAAAAATACTTTCGCATGTGAAATATCATACGCTTTTATGAATATCGGAGATTTGTGACTCATATTTTTTGTACTATTCGTACAATAGTCTAATAACTGTCCAAATGTATTGTCTTAGCTTATATATTTATTCTGTATTACCATTTTCTTTAATTGTATTTTCTAATTTAAAACTGTATATCTTGGCCTAGGCCGTTAATAAAATATATATATGTATATATATATGGATATATATATGTGCAGAAAATTAAGACTTAATATTCAGCTTCTAGTTAGAACTTATTATAAAAAAATGTCTTACTTTATTACACCTGATTTGATGAGAAGGTATTGCATGTAATGTTATTACCCACGATAATCAGTATCCAACCAGAAGAGCAGCCACGAGCCCAGGTGCTATTAGTCTTACTTAACCACCCTGGAGTTAGAGAGATGCCCGATAGAGACATTTAATCACATTATCGAGATTTGCTGCATATCACGTATATCCACAAGCATTTGAATTAGTCTCCGTTAGACTTACCACTTGCATGTTTAATCTACCCAAAATACAAAACAGTTTTTTTGGTAATATCAAGTGAAGATTTATATTTTTTACGACTTAGCCATTTATTTGTTAATGTGAAAAACTTAAAATAAAATAACAAAATATTTATTATCTGAGAATAATAACTTACTTTCACATTGTTCTAATCAGTCTTAGTGATTTAACTTATAGATCTAAAAAATAAATTGAAAATATCATAACAATACAATAATATTCATGTGTGATGTAAGAAGGTGGAAATCTATTAAAATAAAGTTTTTTTGAATTATAAATATATTATTGTTGTTGATATAAGGTTGTGTATTTTTTTTTAGCTGATCCCGGAAGTCCTCATCTATGGGGTGCAGGTGGGCGTAAAGGCGGATGGGGGCGCAAGAGGACTTCGGCGCCACAGGTGGGGCAGGCGCAGCCCCCGGGAGGGGCGCGCAAGGCGCTAGTACTCCGCTCAAGACGCAGCTGGCCTGTGGCTCCTCTACAATGTCGAAGGTAAGTACCCATATTTAACTAAAAGAACGGACGATTAAAGTAGAAAGCTAAAAATTACTCGAAAACAAACTACAGTTGGACCCGTGTGTGAAGATAATAAAAGGCTGCTTATTGTACGACTCTAAGTAAACGATGAAAACATCTTTATTTTTAAATCGAAACATTACACATTTCAAGAATTGATACACATATAAATCTAAAATAGATTAAATCTGTTATGTCATTTCTTTAATAAAATGATCAAAGTAATAAAAAGTCTGAGACGTGGAATTCAAACTGCAAAAAACTATATCCAAATTCTGTTTATTACACTTGATGTTGACCACTGATTTCTAACACCAACTTATAGGGAAAATAATATATATTTTATACTCATGATGAACATTTTCACAGATGGCAATTGATTTAAATATAAATATAACATATAAACTTATATTTTTTTAGTTACATCTATTCACAAAGATAATTTTCCGCCATCTACAAGTATATACTTGATGAAAGAAATGTCATATGATATTATGTTTGGTATAGATTTGAATGTGATTCAATTGTTCAATTTAATTTAATTAATAATAAAGGCATAAATATTGCATTTATTTGCAAACAAAGTATATTTATATTATGAAAATTGTCATCCGTTATCCTTCGTTCTTTAAAATTTACGTTGTATTTTTTTTTTTTTCGAATAAACTATTTATTTATTTTGAAAATAAATAACTTTTGAGAGTTGACAATTAACTTTCTGAGTTAATTGTCAATAAACACTAAGTTATCGTATTCATTACATTGAAATTGGTTTCAAATCGTCATTCCCTACATTACTCGTATCAATTTATGTCACTAATTTTGGTTACGTTCGTAGTAAGCTTACATTTTCGATCAACTACAAGATTGAGTTACGGAGACTGATTTGAGCAATATCTCTCGGGTCTCCATATGGAATGCAGTGAGCGATTTTAAATTCAATCACGGAATTTCAGAGTTTACAGCACCGGAGAGGAAAGCAAAAACTATTCTCTCAGACAACTACAAATTCACTCGGAAGATTAAAAGGATAAGTTCATGAAAGTTTTACAAGAAATGTTAAAAGCGTCATTCGTTGTCTGTAGTTTGTTATGCACATCTAAATAAAGAGATGTCTTCGTTTTTCGAAACCATTCCTGGATTATAAATGAATAAATTCAGTTCTGAATACACTTTGCATAGTCGTGCAATGTAGATTATTACGTATTTCGTAAAGTAATCTACAATAAAAATGAACAAAATAATAAATTATTATCATACCTTAATGTATATTGACATTAACACCCAAGATTTGAAATATTATAGGTAAATGAATGCAAGAAAGTCATTAACATTAAATATATTTAAATGTTCAATTAATTAGATAAAATGTATTCTCCAAATAAAATATTAAACAATGTATTTAGGATAAGTTGTGATTCAATAATTATTTATAACTTTCATAGTTGTATTGAAAAATAGAAAAAAATAGATCAAAATAATGTGAAACGTATTGCACGCTTTAAAAAAATGTGTTTTTTTTATTCTGTAAAGCGTATACGACTGGGCTGAATTTATGACCTTATTACAATTTGTAGGATTATACAATCTACCTACCTTTGCTCCAATGTATAGGATGCTTAGTAATACTGTGGTGAAGAAGACTAATAGAATGATATAAGTGAGGGTTAAAATGAGATTTAGTTAATCTGGCCATTCGTAATATCCAGACCTGAGACGTTCGTCATAATTCTATTTTGAGATTTGGTTGCGGCCGGCTGGAAATTTTTAAGTAAAACTTTAATAAAAAGTAACGAATATACGGTTTATGTTATAAAATTATGAAAAAAAATTGAGTGCCTCTCTATCTTCTTAATTTTTTCTCAATGCTAAAGAAGATGACTGTCATTTAAGCTGGACTTGGAGATAATATCCCTCCACTGTTTGAAATTTCTCAGTGATTGATTGTAGCTGCACTCCCAGTGAGGTTACTCCATCTATTGTAGTATGAATACTTCCCACGATTTTTCTAGCGACAACAGTCTTCTAGAAACACTTCTTCAAAAATAATCATAAAACGGTGGTATTCGTTTCTTCCACACGGTATGGATACGTTCTTATAAAACCTTATAATTTTACTATGTTTGAAAATATATAAAATGTAACTTTTTTTTACTAATAATTGATTTTTTTTTTTAAAGTAAAATAAATTCGTACATACGAGTACACATTTTATTAATTCGGGAAACTATGTATTTTATGAGAAAGGTAACTGTTAAGTCCAAAAATTGCAAAAAAATTAATGAAAAAATGACACTTTTAAAGTTGCCACATCGGAGTTGCAATAAAAGTACGAAAACAAAAGTAATGTGAAATAAAAATTAAATTAAAGCTTCATACCTTTAATATTGCTCAATAGCCTCCTCTGTAATTTTCGGTAAATTTTAACACTATTTTTCAACTCAATTATGGACAGAATTTTTAAATATTTACAAACGATTCAGGTTAAACGTGAACGGTTAAAAAACCCTTACCACGCCATGTTAATCTGAAAAAAAAAACTGTTTACTTTGTGCATAGTAAATAATATTTAATGAGGTTTGTTATTACGAGTCAAAGAAATAATAGGAACACATGAAAATAATGAACAACTTAGTGCTAAATAATACATTAATTAATAAGTTAAGTAAAACAAGTAATTATTACTAAAATGTAAATTACACTTTTTCAGAAGTGGAAGCTATAGCTTTGATTGAGATATATCATTAATATTTCATAACAATTATTTTTATAGACGGTGATTAATAATAATATGTTTTGTGACACTAATTATTATATTTGATTATTGAGTATATTTAAATGAAAATCATTAATAATTGATTATTGATCTAATAATATAATAATTAATGATATAATAAGTCCGTCTATAGAAAGAATTGTAATGAAATATCAATGATATATCTCAATCAAACTGGAAATGAAGTATTGCTATAATTATTTGTTAAAGCAGCGGTCGGGGAACCGGGGATGGGGTAAAAATATGTTCTTTGGGGTTATAAGGAATTTTTTCTAGTTTGCTATTTCATAAAACATACTTTTTTTTTTTTTTTTTTTTTTTTTATGTAAACACATACAGGATAATACCGACAGATGGTGATAGTAATTTTTTTGAAGGCTCATCTGTGGAATTCTATGACGCTTACCATGGTGTATATGGCTAAACGCTGCATGTGGAGTGTTGATCCGCCAACGTCATAGACTACAGCCCGAGATTCACGCATCATCCTTTATTATTACAGGAATCTACTATGAATGGGTGGTCTTCACGGGACGACTTTCGTCTACCACTAATTTTAATTGATAGGCTATGACTGACATTTTACGGGTGATGGATCAAATTCACACCAACCGGGGTATTTTAGAGCTCAGAAATCGATTAAAAATCCTTTTTTTTTTAATCTCCGTCGGGGATCGAACCCACGACCTTTGGCTTGCAAAGCAAACGCTTTACCATTGAGCTATGACCGCCGGCGTTATTTACTATTTTCATGTAACTTTTTTGTTATTTTCCGTGTAAATTAATAACAATAAATAATGTTTATTTAAATATACATTGATTGTCTTCTTTTAAAAATGGGGGGAAGGGGTAATGTCGACTTACGCAAAAATGTTTTGGGGTAATGGTTAAAAAAGTTCCCCGACCGCTGTGTTAAAGCAATACTTCTATTATTTGATTGTTTTTCTTGTCATTAAGTTGAAAGGATGAGTGTGTTCTAGTTGATTGCTCACGTTCACTGTTTGATGGCCTACACATAACAACGCGAGACATTAACCAGACTACAATTAAAATTAAAAATATCCAATAAGACTTATTTTATCGTTCGAAAATAATAAATGCTCATTCATTTATTACAAAAAAAGAGTAAGATTCTAAAATGTAGCTGTCTTTTTACGCAATTGCTAAAATTAAAATTATTGAAACGTATTATAAAACATATGATTAATGTTTGATACGAAAAATATACGTATTCAAGAAAACATTACATCTGAACGTTTAAATGAATGGGTTTCATGAATATTAAAGAAAGTAAATGAAAGTGTATTTTTTTTCAAGAGTTATTGGTATTATTACAAAAAATACTGATTGGTAGTGTAAAATGCATTGAAAAACCAATAAAAAACCGGTAAAATATTATGTATTCGAATAATAAAATCGCGATTTACTTAGAAAAAATGAAAAACAAAGTTTCAAATTAATAGACTTTGTAATGGAATTAGTTAAGTAGTTTCGTAATTGGCATAAATGTTAAGCAATAAACTAAACTATATTTATTTATCTGATATTTGTCTCCCTAAATTCTAAAGTGAAATGTCCTCATTTCACAGTCGTACATTAAATATTTTTTCCGCGTTAATGGAATACCGCGTAAAGAAATTAAATGTACATACTTTCGACTACACAAAGAAAAAACACATCGCAAACATGGAAGCACGTGAGGTAATATAATAAAAGTGCAGAAAACCCAAAAGAGTTTTTCTTTTATTCAAGAATTGGGACTGCTGAAAGAGTACTTGTGAGTTGTTTGGGGTTCTTAACTAGTTACATATACCTGTGTGTATGTACTTCAAGGAGACGACGTGTGACAGATTTCAATTGAGTCACGTAAAATATTTTATTCTACTTGTCTAGATATTTTTTCATATTGAAATAAAACGATTATACTTATAAAATTAAGTTTATGCGTATATAATTCTAATATAATGTAGAAGTAAATTTTCCATGAATTAATTATGCTGCGAAATGTGTTTTTTATTTTTCCACTGTAAAATGAAGGAATTTACACACTAATCTGAATTTAGAGAACCATGAAACTCAATTGGAAACGTATATAATATGTTATAAATATTTATTTATTTATTTACCTTGTTTTCACATGGATCACGTAACAGAAGTTCTCTATTAGGAGACTGCAGTTTCGACTAACTCGTAGTCTTTCTCAATCCTTCTCTAGTTAAGAGATAACTGAGCTGCGTTGTACTTATAAGTGGTGTAACACATTTTTGTAGGGGAGGGGTGGGGGTGTGTCTATCAGGAAAGGAGAGGGAGATAGGTAGTGTTGCAAGGATGAAGGAAGAGATAAATACATAAAAGTGGTTTAGGTATAAATTTATTTTTATTTTTTATTATTATTAATATTATTATTATATGTAGTATATATAATTTTTATACTTATTTATTTATTTAACGGAAACAATTTTAAAATTGGTGAATTAATTAAGGTATTTAGTTGGTTATCTCTTAACTAGAGAAGGATTGAGAAAGACTACGAGTTAGTCGAAACTGCAGTCTCCTAATAGAGAACTTCTGTTACGTGATCCATGTGAAAACAAGGTAAATAAATAAATAAATATTTATAATTTATTATGGATCTCAAAGTGAATGCTCAAAACATTGAAAATATATAATATGATATACTACTTGACAATACTCTTAGTGGTCGCAATTCAATATTTGAAGCACATGTTAAATAATTAATATATATATATTTTTCAATTCTTACTCACCAGTGAAATCGATATGGGGTGTAAAGTAGGTGCTTTTTGTATTAAATTTTCATAATTAAAATTCCTAATGATATTTTAGACACGTATTTAAGCGTATTTTTTAATGTGGTAAAATACAAGTATTTTGATCAATTACTCGTACAAATAAAACATTTTATCAAAGTAGACTACAAAGTATTATGCATTTTTTTTGACGTCGTAATTTTAAGCTGTACCAAAATATAAAGTTTGCAAATTCATAAGTGATTTTTAAATATAAAAACACAACAAGTTAAATTTATCATCCGAGGAAAAACTGCAATTGTTTTTAAAGAAAATAATAAATACACGTTTTCTTGTTCAAGCAACTTTTTGAATTATTATCACCGCGAATGAGGCGGCTCAGCGAAAGATCCAGGTGGTGAGAAAATTATGAAAATGAAAAAGTAAAAAGATGCGGCGACGTTGGCAGCGCATAAATTACAGAAACTAAGAACTTGACTAAACAAATATGTATATTTTTGTTTAAGAATTAATTAACATCTTTCTGTTCGTGTAAACATTTTTTGCTTTTATTATTGTTTAGCGAGCCTAGAGAGAAATGGTTTTTTTACACCTGGATAGCAGAACCAGTGCAATAAACGAGTTACCTACAGATTTTACAGAAAATCTACGGGATTATGTTATTTCTGATTCCTTTGTTCGACGTTAAATACAAGTAATAATATATGTCATTATTTTACCATAAGCGACGAATATTACGTATTATTGAATATGCCTTATTTATAATTATTTTTACTACTATATTACTTATCACTATATATTATAAAGGCTTTTAAGCTATCTACATACTTATTTGCGATAAAATTGTCTATTTATTGTCATACTAAAAAAATAATCAAAAAGCTGCCTTAAAAATGTACGCAATACTGATTTATTGATTTTATGTGTAGCTATTTTAAAAACATAAATACAAAAAATACCTAGTCCAGAAATTTCGGACCTTGTTCTATGAATACCCCTGAGGGCTGAGATTCTGTAGAAGAACAAATTTCAATGTGCTTTGAACGGATATTGAACGGCCGGTATCTGATTTTAAGGGAAGAAATACCTTTATGGGTTTTTCCTAAAAGCGATAGGAAGCTTCGGGAGATTGATGTTGGCAGCTGAAAATGTGTTTTTATTTCATATAACCCGATGGTAATATATTTGAGGTCATTGCAGATGTGGCATAAGATATTTATGATGTGCAATTACAAAACTTTAATCATTAGCAACTTGGTGACTTTGTCTAGTAATAAAAATAACTCACTAAACAACTAGTATGTTGTTTTATTCTGCGTTAATATTCGAGTTAATTCTAAAATATAATTCTGAAACATGCTTATTTCACTAACTTATATTATTTGTTATTATAGATATTATTTGAGTTTTTTTTTCATTCAATGTTTTCTTTTACACTGTTTTTCGTTCGCTCGTGATTCCTAAACTATCAGACAAAGGAAATGCATCTTTATCATCCTTATATTCGGAAAAGTATATGAAGCGTGTACTTTGTTGTGAATCTTATAACCAAAAACTGCATTGTTATGCTAGCATTGTTGAGGATACGAGCGGTTATTCTTTGGTTAAGAAGATAGTTCCTTAACTCTTTGCTTCCAGTGCTGGTGCCTTAGACAAAACTGCAGCCCTGCATAAAGAACAGAGAAAGTTTTCCTTAACGCCTTTTTGAACAATCCACTAGATTTTGTTTTACTTGTAATGTTGATAGTAGAACCATCGTCCTCAAAACAGCTTGAAAATGTAGTGCACCTGCTTTGGTTAAATTACCTTAGCTTTTATTTTTCGGAATGCACAATAGAAGAATAAAAATAATGAATAAATAATTTGACAATAATATACTCTTTAATAATTACTCGTTAATCTTTATATATTTACCACAGCCGTTGCTCTTACGATTTTTAAGAATTATTTCTCTGGAATGTTCTTTCAGTGTCTGTGTTTCCTCCTTTATACAATCTGGATCTCTTCAAAAAACAGATAAACATACACTCATTTCCCCAATCTACACACAAACACAGCAAACGTTTTTCGTTTGCAGCGTCCAGCTGAAATGAGTGTATGTTTGGTGGCTTCGTCCTTGAATGCTGGGAAACACTGTCATAGTGTATACTGATCTCAACCGTTTGTGCTCTCTTGCATGCGATTACATCAAAATAATACAATGAAAAATGTTTTATGACAGCAAAATAAATATCATAAATAGATATTATATTTAAACAAAAGAAATTTATTGATGTTACTGAGATGCTTTAATTTATTGGTTCATTGCTAAATATTTGAAGAATAATCCGATCTAGTTGTTTTCACGGCCAGAGTATTTTTTTTTGGATTAGAGTACGTACCTTTATTTGTACGAAATATTAAATCTGGACTATTTACCGTGAGCTTAAATTTATAGGTTTGGTGAGATACAGTCCCACCTGGTGTGTACCACAGCTTATACTCGTAACTCACGAACCGAAATGTTTCGACCCAAGGTCACTGTACTACTTTCGAGTACAGGTAAACAATTTAAGCCAAACATACCGAGCTAAATTGCCAAAGGGGAGTCCAAAATTCATATGTAAATAGTGTCTTATTTGCAAATAGTATTAAAGTATTATTAATTTAAATTAAACATCTTAAAATCTTGCACTAAGCATTGCGTTGCTGCATTGAACAATTATTTTTAAAAGTGCGTCGATTATAACTCTGAAAAATAAAGGTATTATTAATTTCAATACTTTACTTGAACAGTGAGAAAGTTATATTTTTTCACATTTTATTTCGTATGAATACTTTTTACTCTCAATTCATTTGCAGGGACCATCATTTGTAAATACGCAAGTATTGGAACTAAAATACGACAGCCGATCAACAAATAAATTTATACTTGGTAGTATAAATATTATTATTGTAGCTTATTCGAAATATAGTTTTACCAGAAATTAAAATATATATTTACCTCTCCAATAGTGTGTCACGATTCTCTTCATTCCGGTGATTCAATTCTTTTCCATGATATAACCAGAATGACTCAGAAAATGTGTCTATTTATTCCTTAATTATTTCAATTAACTCGTGTCAATTTACTTAGAATATTTGAACACTTTATTAATCGTACAAAAAAGCATTTCAAGTTTTTCCCTTCAAAATACATATTGAGAAATGAAAATATTTATTTCCTTTTAAGGCTCATAATAAGCGTGAGTGGCTTTAGAATGACCGAATACTCAGAGAAACATACTCGTAGCACTCGAAAATCAAGTATTTATTTAGATACATATTGTACATCGATTGCCTATTTCTTGTTTGTACAGATAAATGGTCTAATATTAGAATATTTTTTTATAAAAAAATGAATTGGGTCGGAGACGCGAAACATTAAAAGGTAAAGTTATGAATAGTAAATTCATAACGGAAATGAGAAACGGATGTTTCACAGCTAGGGGTCGGTATATCGCTTCCGGTGTTTTTATATTAATTATCTTAATTATCATGTTCTCTGCCTAATTTATTATCATAAGGCCGTGTTGATAACATTATGTATTTATTTGATTTTACATAAGTTACGTTTATTCCAGAATAGGTAAAATTATTTTACATGTTATAAGATGTTATGAATATTATCAAACATTGAGTTAATCGAAGACCTCATGAAGTCGTACAACGTATCTAATGAAACTGTAGAAGCCACAATTTTGGAAATTAAAGTGTACGTGATAGTACGTGATGAAAATATGAAATTTAAAGCTCGTTTTTTTATGTAGACGCATGTAGGAGGGCACACCTGGTCAAGACCAGTGCACTCTATGACGCTCAGCCAGGGTGGCTGGACGCTGCATGCGGGAAACGTGTGTTGTGTTCGTGTTTGTGTGTGGGTTGGGGAGATTGCAAGTGTATATTTATCAGTTTCTTGAAGAGATCCAGATTGTAAGTAGGAGGAAAAACAGACGCTGGATGCGCATTCCATAGCTTACCGGTGGCATTAAGGAAGGAGTTTTGGAAACTGCCAGTTCTTGGTTGACATATATTAACCGTGTACGGATGTTCAGCAACTGTAAGACGAGTTTGTCGGTTGTGGGTGGGTGCAGGAAAAATTAGTTCTTTAAGTTCCGAAGAGCAGCGACCGTGGTAATAACGCTTGAAAAGACTAAGAGAACCAATCTTACGCCTGTGTTCCATTGATTGCAGGTTAGACGTAAGAGTGTCATTGTTTATCAGTCAATTAAATTTAGAATGTATTTTGGGGCTCCAATCCAAAGGTGACTGCCGTATTCAAGGATAGGTCGGATTTGTCCTTTATATACAAGAAGAAGTTGTTTATCATTGAAATACCGACAAACCTGTTATTGTAATAAAATTCTCAAAAATATATTATGAAGATGATGGTTTATATCTAAAATAATTAATATACATACAAATACGTGCTCAAAAATATTATGCACCTTTGTCACAAGGCATGTGAATTTTAATGTTTGATAAGAGAGTACTCAATAAATGCGTCGCAAATGGAATCACTCGTAAATACTCAAAGAGAAATGTTATTTAATCGAATGTATATCCAATATACATTTGTCTATTAAAGTCTATAGGTACAATTATAAGTATTTTATAAATGTTAATATTTAGATATTACAATTTACATATTTTAAAAAAGGACAGATTTTTTAATTTGTACCATTTTGTCAATGCATCATTTTGAATTTTTTCATTGATATATCAACCACAAAGGATCAACGCTTAACGTGTTGCATGTTTTTGTTCACTGATTACGTCAAGGTTAAACATAGAACAAAAAATAATTCAACCAAACAATAAAAAAGCTAATTTTGGTAGAAATACACTTAAATTTGACGTAAAAGCATTCTTATTTATAATTAAAATGAGCTTTTAATTTATCTTGATTTGTAAGGAATTGTGGCAAAATTTTCGTTGTCTGCACTTATCAGTGAAATATTAAAATGTAGTACTTTTTAAAATGATAATTTTCCTTTGCGGTGACATCAATCTGTCTGAAATAAATGAAATATTACACCACAAAAGTTTATAATATTAGGCTATTAAACGTTAATAATAAAACATGAGTGCATTTGATTGATCATAAAAATGTATTGTAAATGATCAGTAAAGCAGTATTCTGTTTTTCATGTGTCATGTCATTGTGATCTTATTTTCATATGAACACAATACTTGAATGCAATGACTAAAAAATAGAAAATAAATTATAATGAATGAATATTTAAAAAATAAGCTTTTAATTAAAAATAATAATATAATCGTATCAGAAAGATGTAAGTAATTTGGATACCTATATATCAAAACTATACATTTTTTTTTAAATAATATATAAATTAATTAAAATATTATATTTACAATTATTGAGAGCCTTTTTTTATTTGTAACATTGCAATAACAGTGAAATCTACTCATATAATCGAATGGATCGGATTTAAAACACAAATTAACTACATTATACAAGCTGTACAATAGATATGTTACATTATAGTACATATAATGTGTGTGTAAGTTAATAAGAACCATCTCAGAGAGGCGAGCCCGATGGATTGGTCACATCATGCGCCACGATGGTCTTCTTCACGATATTGTGGAGGGGATGGTTGAGGGTAGAAACTGTAGAGGGCGCCCTAGACGGGAGTATTTGCAGCAAATATTCGAGGACATGAATTGTAGCGCTTATGCTGAGCTGAAAAGGGTTGCGGAGGACCGAGAGGAATGGAGATCGAGATGCAAGATTCTGTTGCTGCAAACCAATCCACCGGAATGATACTACTACGAAGAAGAAGTTAATAAAAAGATATCGACATTCTATTATGACAAAGAGTATAATAGTTAATGGATCTATAACAAATTGTGATGGATGATGTTGTGCCAAGCTAAACACGTCTTACACTGGCGGTGAGTAAACCGTGAGTGATTCAGGGGCCGACTTGTTTGGGCAAACTTTACCTTTAAATCACCGAATGTATCACTACCCACGATGTAATGTAAGATTGTAAAGTTTACTCCTCGCGAATCCGGTGAATTTGCATAAGCTGGACGATGTGGGGAGGGGATCTAACCCAACCCTACTTGACAACCATCCCTACTTCACCCCCTCAACAAAAAGCCTCTCTCCTCCACCTGATTCCTCCTTCGCTCAATAAACAGCTTAGCAGTAAAAGCCTCGATAGATACAAAGAGGGTTGGTGAAAGTTATATCTCAAATATTAATCATTTTTGATTGCGAGTAAAAACGTGTAAATTACAGGCGTTAGATTCCGAGTTTATTGATAGTTACGATCGACTCCAAAACGGATTGAGTTTAAAATACTGCAGGTTTTTATTTTAACGCAGTTTTATGTTGTATTTATAAAACATAAAAGTGTATTTTAGAGCACGTTGAAAAATACATTAACCGAGTCCTTACGAAATTTTTATTAACTATTTTATTACCAGAGCATGCAGCTGGGCTTAATATAATATTTCATGCATCTGTTAAAAATAATTGACTTTGTTTATGCAAAATAATGAATAATTCAGCAAATAAATGATATTTCCTCCAGCAGAACCGCTATACTTTTTTCTTCTTAGTACGAACTTATTAAAGATTATGCACGATTTTAATTTTAATTCATTATCATATATTTTGCTTAAATTGTACCTATTTTTATTAAATATGTTTTGAAAATACTACACAAATTTGTCACCAGGCATGCCTAGTGACAAATTTAGACGTTTTTTTTTTTACTAAAATTAATTTAACTATTTTTATTTAAAATATACTAAGCGGCTGTGCAATTTTCGTGAAAAGAATGTGAGAATTTAATCCCGCAGAAATAAATTTACGTCACAACCCCACATGGCCGGATTTGTATTATTAACGTGGAATGTATAAATAGCTTTATAAAGTATACGAATAGTGGTATGGGATTTTTAATAAGGTGATTATATCTTTGTTTGCCACTTTACAAGAAATCTGCTAGCATAATAGAGACGTTTGCGTGTTATACATACCATATCCGAGAAAAAGAAATGTTCTATGAGATCACTCGTATGTTTGAACGAGTATTTAATTTGTATTTATCATTCTACAAAGTTATGCAATAGTATTTTTAATATTCCCATTGTTTTGAGCTGTATTTTGATTAAATTAAATTAAATTTAAATTTATTATAAATTTCAAGAGCGCAAAAAAAAATCAGTCATGTCAAAAGATTGAGACCTCAAAATGGATTCATCCCGTTTGTTGAACTAATGTGATTGAGAATGCAATCACTGTGTCGATACTCAAAGTAGGTCAGTCGTAGAGGTTTTACAAAAAAGTAAGAAGGTAAGTGTTATACCTGCTTCGAAGATATACCGTATGGCGAATTGAATGAGAAGAATCTAATATTAAAAGGATATAAAAAAGCTACATCACCTCGATTTAAATGATTTAAAATTTATGTACTATAAATATACTCGTATATTCAACACTAAAATTTGTCTGGTCTTCATGTTTTATACAATTAATTGACTATTTGTGAATGGTGTTAGTAGTAAGAAGATTATTATTAATAAATCGTTATATATACATATTAACACCGTAGAATACGAGTATTTTATTTTAACAAGAGGAGTTTCATAAATCGAAGCGTTAAATTTCAAAATGAACCTAATAAGTATGTTTGGTTGACGAAATTATTTGGTATTGTACATAGATGATGTAATATATAAATGACACTTCTCTGTCAAAAAGCTTAGAATGGTTACAAATGGAATACAAAATGAACAATATGAATCAGACAGCTAACGTCAATTTAATATTTATTATAATTATAATTTGCAGCAAATATAATGATATTTATAGGGTTTAGCACTGAAAAATTTATAGTAAGCGTAGACATATAATATAATGATAGATGTAATGAAGCTTTCATAATATTTTGCGGCGAGTAAATCACATCCTTATTGAAAATAGTTAATCTAACGTTCACTCATACTTCACCGCTGACAGAAATGCGCTAAAATTTATTAGTCCTTTGTTAATTTAAATATGTAAGCAGCCGTGGAATATTAAATTAAATTTGAAACGTTAACGACCGCACTCATTTCATAACAGATTGGTTGTGACGGCGGCGGGAAACCAAGCAACGTGGAATATTATTTTTCATAGAAGTGTTTCAGGAGTGAAATTTGGATGACTTCTAAACGCGTTACAATTAATTATTTGGATATTTTCGATCAATAATTCTTGGTGGAATTCCATAATATCTGTATTAATTGATTTCAAAATGGCCACTCGACGTGGCCGAACATGTCTACAAATATATTTTGGGATAAATTTTAAATACTCTTTTATTTTATATCTGTCATTACAATTATTTTTTTGTAATGCTTGCAAGCATATATTTTATGAACTTAAGTAATAATATAATACTCGTACTAAGGTGATATTTTTAAGATAAACATGTTTATTGTACAGCAATAACACAATTTTAATATTTATTTTTATAAATTCATTGATATACAATAATCAGATAAACTTTTTAATTATTTATTGTATTATTATATACACGATTCACTTTATGTTTCACATTACATAAATTTATTTGATATGTTTTATACGTAAATTTGGTATATTAACATTGATCTATTTGAAGAAAATAGACTTACAGTGAAATTTATCATCATTTTGGTATTCGATAAGGTTATTTTTTTTATGTAAACACAAACAGGAGAATACCGACAGATGGTGATAGTAATTCTGAAGTGTCATCTGTGAAATTCTATGACGCTTACCATATAGTATATGGCTAAGCGCTGCATATGGAGTTGTTGATCCGCCAACGTCGTAGACTACAGCCCGAGATTTAAGCATCATCCTTATTATTGCAGGAATTTACTATGAATGTCTTCACGGGACGGCTTTCATCAACCACCAATTTTAATTCACAGGCTATGACTGGCATTTTACGGGTGAAGGTTAAAATTCACACAAACAGGGGGTATTTTAGAGCTTAGAAATGGATTAAAAATCCTTTTTTTTATTCTCCGTTGGGGATCGAACCCACGACCTTTGGCTTGCAAAGCAAACGCTTTGACTTTTGAGCTACACCCGCCGGCAAGTGTATAATACCAGTGCTCCAACTCAGAATCCATCCATTATCTTATATTTCTTTTCTTGAAACTTCACGTGTAGACTACATATAAACACAAGGGATTTTGGTGAACTTTTTTTCGTTTGATTGATCTTTTTTTGATTGTCGTGAATTTTTTGCGCATCGGCGGGAGAAACTTTTGAAATAATGATGGCAACAGGAAGCGTTGAGAGAAAAAGGGCACGCAGATAATGTTCCGACAGATGGAGTGATCTTATTAAAAATATTACCAAAAAGACTTGCTCCGAAAAATATACATTATATATAACGAGTATATAAACATACGAGTATATAAAAATATTACACCATTCTCATACATAATCTGGATAACATATGGAAGAAGATTGATATACTCTTGCAATTTTCAGAATTCCCACACCCACGCAACCGCTACACACTCATTTCACACATTTCAGCCGATAAAATATAATAATTTATCATGACTTTCATCTTAGTGAACTGAGCGCTTTCGGTGGCTCATTTATGCTCATTAAATTTTTCTCTTCTTACTTCTCTCATCGTAAACAATTCGTAGAATATGGTGGATATGAATCTCTCCCATTTTCTGCATATTCTGAATACCTCAAGGCTCCGTTTTAGATCCCTTTTTATTTCTGGTATTCTTCAATGATATTGTTGATTGTATTACCCACTCCTAGTGCCTATTATTCGCTGATGATTTTACAATCTTGTCTTCCGTTTCCCTCATCGAAGAAATGCACAATCTGCAGTCTGATATGAATAGTATATCGAACTGGGTTGCCATCAATAAGCTCACTTTTAGTATTAACACAAATGTAACGTTATTTCTTTCTCTCGTTCTAAAACTCCAATTCATTCCAAATACTACTTATCCGGATTATTGCTTGATAGAGTGGCAGTTGTCAAGGATCTAGGTATAACCTATTTTCATCCCTTACTTTTCATACTCACATAATTAATTTAACTTCCCGCGCCAATAAACTTCTCGAGTTCATCACCCGCTAAGCTAGTCAATTTCGTAACCCTCTAATTTTTCGTACCCTCTATTCTTAACTTGTTCTATCTGTTCTGGAATATGGATGGTTAGTTTGAAATCCCAATAAATACAAACACATTCTCATGCTCGAAAAAAATCATTAAAAAATCTCCGACGTCTCTTTTTTTACGGTAACTATCCATTCAATTCAATCAATTCCGTAGATTACCATACTCTTTTTCTTCTAGAGATGCCTTTTTTCCATTCGTTAGAGTTCCGGAGGAAAATTGCTGCCCTCAAACATTCATTCCTTCTTCTTCGCGGTGCAATTTACAACCCTGGGATTCTTGAATGTTTTAACTTCTACGATCCAGATAAGTACACCCGTGCTCGTAGCCATTCATTGTTTTTGATCCCAGTTGATATTTGTGGACCTTTGAGCACTCAACTTAGTACAACGGCAATGTCGCACCTGAATAGCCAACCAGCACACCTCGATCCTTTTCTTACATCCTTTTCATCTTTTGTCGATTCTATTGTTATCCTAGATCTTTGTGATCTTTGGCACGTGTTATCTTCTTCTCCTTGTGTGTTTTTTTGTTGTTGTATGTATTGTATGTTTATGTATATTATATGTCTTTTTCTTTATTATTATATATGTACCTTGGAACTGCGGTGCTGTTAAATAAATAAATAAAATAAAATAAATAAATAAATAAATGTAACGAAATTGCAAGATAGTAAGTAAGTAGTGAGGAATTGGACCTTAAAGTCACATTACTATTATTCTTGTATTCGGTATATTATAAACAAAAATCTTCCATGTCTAGTGTTTGCTTACAAAATTAAGTGCACGAGTATTTTTTCAAACGATCCAAAGCAAATAATAGTATATCTATATGTAAAAATCACAATTTAACAATAATACATTTAATTGTAATTTAATATTGAAATGATGCAGTTTTTTCATATCTTTTAATTTGACTTAATATGTATGACAGCAAAAGGCATCTAAAATCAAAAATTATAAATAAACATATTAAAATATTTGCTATAGGAAAATGATGCATTATTTTATTTTGTTATCACATAATGATGTATAATTAAGGCATTACTTTTTTGCCTTTGTTTTTCATTTATGCAATGCTGGATCATTTTTAATGTTAAAATCACATAATTCTAAAATCATTTTGTGCCGTAATTGATCCACTAATAAAAAAAACATTTCGATATTATTAACTGTAGTGTATTCATACAATAATTTATGAAAAATTGTGCCTTTATTTACATTTTTTACGATATTGAATTTCAATAATAAAATATTCTTCAAAATATTAATTATATATTTTAAAATATGAAAAAGTAATACGATAGATTTACTTAAAGACAATTTAAAAGTTTTCCCCAACTAAGCCTGCCTTTGGTTTAGTAAGTTTAGTTAAACACGAAGCAAGACTTTCTTGCAGAATAAATATTAAATCGAGATAAAAGGTTTGTGTGATTTGGTAACTATCTGAAGCCACAGACCTTTCTGGCTTTATTTCCCAGGAGTTTGACTTGTTATCTTAACGGGAAGGGAAATCAATATGATCGATACCTTCCTTTATTGGTATTTCTATCCCAAAACTGTACAGGATTCAGTTAATTGTACTATTTGAATACTATACAGAAAAAAATATGTGTGGTTCTTTGTTTAACATAAGAACTAATTTCAAACGGTTATATATAATATTGAATGTAAAACTTTTGAACAGCTTAAATAAATATGAAAATAAGAAAGACATTATTATTTTATTTTTTAGTGTCTTCACAAAGTTTTTGTACGTTATCTTTTTTGGCTTGAACATTTTGGGGCTTTTGCTTCTTGCCAAAATATATAAAAAAGTAAAAATAATTGCACATACTTGCCGATAAAAAATGTCTTGTTTTTTAAAAATAATTTTACTTAGTGGAACCATCAAAAGACGCAGGACTAGATACTCAGATCTTTGCTGGGCCATTTTCTCATGATTTGTTACTGCCAACAATCGCTTACGAGTATATCCAAATACAAGCTGACAAGAGTTTTCTGATATGTATAACTATCTATTTTTTTTAGTACATCTGAACTAAATTCATAATTCTGTGACGGTTATGTGATATATAAACATATCTTTATAAAGAGGTTTGTTGAGATATATAACATATATGTGGAGTGTTACTATAAGGCCGTCTTGACATACGGAACAATAAATCTGATCGATAGCGTCATTTATTGTTTTTTTGGTTGTGAAAAACGTATGGCATTGTTAAAACAATAATAGGATGCTCTTCGAAGGCCGCTGAAAATTTTATTGCCATGTCTATATAAATACACCGCAATAAAAAAAACGTTGAGTCGAAGAAAATAATTACTATAGGTTCTGACTAAAGGCATAAAAAAGAGATCAAAATGTAAACGTGTTGATGTTGTCAAGCAGGTAACTAAGTTCTCCAACATAAACACATAATGTTTATTCATAATATTTTCATGATATTTCAAAAATGTATTCAATTTATAATTAACACAAGACAATGAAGAATTGTTTTTTTATAATTTTTATTATAGTAATTAATTAATTTATTCGAATTGGATGAAATTGTTTGGCTTTAAGTAAGCTAAAAAAGATATATTTTTCTAAGCATTCGCTAGCATTAGAAGAAATCTATTTTAAAGATGTAAGCAAATTCTAACGAAAATTTGTAAATTTGGATATTTAAAGACAGTGTTTATTGAAAAACAAGTATTCCAAGTGAACGTTTTCAGCACTTCAATTATGCAAACATTTCTAAAACTTGAGTGAAAGATTTAAACGTGAAATAAAACGTCTGATACATTCAATGTTTGTATTCGTAATATCTTTACATTACATCGGAATTTTCCATGTCTATGCTTGAATATCTAAGGCTTTTTAACTTTTAATTTTTATCTATATGTCATCAAATAATATAGTAAACTATTGACGTAAGTTAGTTTGAAGGGTAAAATGAGGAATGAGAATAAGAATTTGAAGCAACCATTGTTATTTATATACACGTTAGTTTCTAAATGTGATCAACATATTACTTATTAAAAAAAACATACTCGTAAGTAGAGTAGAGAAGATTATAGGTGAGTTAGCAGGTGAGTGGACAAGGTAATGGGTGAACGAAATCGATGATTGACTTAAGAAGCAGGCGGTGGATTGGACATGAACATGGGCAGATATAAATAACATAAAATATATAAATATAACTTATAATGCGTAGTAACGGGAGCCTTTCAATAACTTTGACATCGATTTAAAATATTTAATTTTAATTGTGAATATAATAGTAAAAGATAACCTACTCGGCTGTGAACAAGGTCGAAAGTATTTGCTTATGAAATATGTTTTAATCAGAATAAAAATATCGAAAATTGAACAGTTTCTTCATTCCTGAAAAGGTGCTCGCAGATACATAATAGATTAGCGGGTTCTTGACACCGGCGCGGGTTCCGTTGCGGTCCATAAACAGGTCACAGGCGTATGTTGTATTTTTTAAGGTGAATCGATTGGCGGAGTTCACGGACCCCGCCGCCCACACCTAGGGAAGGTTCAGCCGCGAATTCTGAAATCATGACCGTAAGGAAAAAACATTCTAAGTCACATGGGAGTCATCCTAATACATTGTTTGTTATCGTAGTACAACTGCGGGCTCATTATCACTTATAAAACCAGTGCATTGTAACACAAAGCTCCAAAAACATTCACAAAAAATACCACAAATATTTCAACTAATTGAATTAAAGATAATAATTAAATAATTTGTCTTAATGCATTTTTAGTAGATAAAAACATTTCTTGGTTACTTAACTTTTTACAGATTAGAGTATATTTTTACTATTGGTTATTTACTTATATTTAATATTTATATATATATTTTTATTATGTTACATTAATATATTGACCCACGAATCACTATTCCAACTTTTTTTTGCACTACATATCCCGTTTGGATCCACCGTAATGGTTTCAGGTTCAATGGATCCACCATAATTTCATTCCAATTCGCAAATCACGGTTCACTTAAGTTAAAGATCTGAAAGGTGAGTATAAATTTGATAATAATGTCAATGATGTTGACATTTTATGAAAATACATTGTTGTGACAATACTGCATTTTATTCTTCATATTTTAGCCCAATTAAGAATTAAAAAATAATGGATTGTAACACTGAAATAACTCAATTAACAGTTTACTTATATAACAAATATCTTGACAGGGTTTCGTAACTTAACTCGTATTTTTTTTTTTATAAATGACTTGGAGTGATATGCACCTGAGGCCAGTTTGTTCTATTACGGGTTGCGGTTAATTTACCTGGAACCGGAGGTGTGGAGCTTCACAGTTTACACCTGCCAAAACGAGTTACGCATTTCTCAATGTGGGCATTGAAGGTGTTGGATACACCAAAGAATGTTAGTGGTGTAATTGTTATACATTTAGGGGTCAAAATTTTGTTCGTGAACATAAATAATACAAAATTATCGCATACTTATTTTGTAAAATACCATTTTCCTCAATCGTTAAATGATTTTTATTTCCCAAGTAATTCGATTTAAAATCTTAAATATAATATGGGACTTTATTAAATGCGATTAAATTAACTAAGCAGTTGTTTTTATAAATAAGAGATTAGATGTCAAATATTCATTTATTACACAAGTCAACTTGATCCATAAAGTACCGTACCTTGACTTTGAATTTCAGCTCTTTTATGATCCTACAATAATAATAACTTTGCAATGTCTTCAAGATGATGTTCTATCGAATATGAATACAAATAGTTAATCGATTACATGTTATTAAAATTCTCTGAGATCGATACTACGACATTATTTAGCCTTTATTACGGACCGTTAACTCATTGGATGCGATATAATCTAAATAGGTCTACTTAGTTGAAAAAAAACATTCACAGGATTTGGAGACATCATTACAAGTGACTATAACATTTTCATCACTAAAATAATGCTGCTACAATTTAGTTATGAAGATTTTGAAGGACTCTGGAAAAGTATTCATTCGTGGACTGTGGCCAGTCGTCTGCATGATATAAACTGTTTAATTATTTAAAATTATTTAGCAGGTAGATCTCACTGAAAAAATGATCTTGTTTTTTGCATATAAATAATATAAATTGATTTTATGTTATAATCTACTATCAGTACACGTTTGATATTGTGTGATACTCACAGATAACATGCTAATTTATTTATTTATTTACATACAGAATCGAAATTTCATTTTTTTTTTACAAATATTTAGAAACATAGAGTATACATAAATATAGAATAAATAGAGAAGATAATAAAAAATAAAAATAACACAAAATAATAAGAAGATGACACGTGTCAAAGATCACAGAGATCAAGGAGAACAATACCATTGACAAAAGAGGAAAAGGATGTAAGAAAAGGATCGAGGTGTGCTAATAGGTCATTTAGGAGCGACATTGCCGTTGTACCAAATTGAGTGCTTGAAGCTCCACAAGCATCGACTGGGATCAAAAACAATGTTTTTTTTTTTTTTTATGTAAACACATACAGGAGAATACCGACAGATGGCTACGAGCACGGGTGTACCTATCTGGAACATAGAAGTTAAAACATTCAAGAATCCCAGGGTTGTGAATTGAACCGCGAAGAAGAAGGAATGAATGTTTGAGAGCAGCAATTTTCCTCCGGGACTCTAGCGAAAGGAAAGAAAGCATCCCTAGAAGAAAAAGAGTTTGGTAATGTTCGGATTTAAATGAATTGATTGGATAGTTAACGTAAATATAAAAATAATATATATATATATATTTTTTAACCTACTATTTTATATTGTGATGCGTGAATCAGTATCATACCAACCTGAGATTGATTGATGAAGTACAAAAAAACGGTCAAAATATACTTCATAAGTAGACATTTATATGACAGTTGAAATGTGTCTGATATATATTTTACAAATACCATTGGACCAAACAGGCGACTCTTCCATTACAAAAACAAAGATCCATAATCCACCAGTCATATAAGATACAATGGCTTCATTATAACGGTTTTTGGAGAGTCGGGTTAATAATCGTAAAAATATTGATTATGCCCTTTCAAATAAATCAGTTTACTTGGTTGTGATATGTGGGGAATGTATGATCTTACTAGGAAGCATTTATCACAGAAGAACTTAAGTATAAAACACAGCGTTAAACTGAATTTCTACGAAAATTGCTTTCATTTTGATAGAGCTTTAAATAAGCATTAATAATCGAAATAGTAAGTCATATTTTTTGTTTTACCTCCAATCAATGTTATAAAAAGAATTTGATATTTTTTTAGTTTAAGCCCTTCTATAATTCGTAGAAGATATTGTCGCTGTAAAATTGTTTTTCCTAACGCTCAACGACACTTGTATGAAAAATCATTCAACCGAAATATTGAACGCCATTTCACCCTGCGGCGAAATTGACGGAAACCAAATCTAGTCTGTGTAAATCAATATGGTAAAGAAATGGAATTATTGAATTTCATTGCTTTCATCGACTTGTATCACAGCAATTTTTATAAATATAGGCTATAATTACTAATTAATATATGACACCATTATACTTCTTCAAGACATATTTTATTCGAGTGTGAGCTTATATTATTTAAAGTAGACGAACGAAAAAGATTATAACTAGTCATAACCATTTAGTAAGATTTTTGTTGGAAGGGATAAGTGATTTTTTATATAAACATACAATTGTGTACACGCTCGTAAGATTAATAAAAGATGTCACCAAAAGTTTCCTCGATTTTCGTCATTATTATTTGATTTCGAATCATTATACGTATTCAGAGAAATAATCCAAGCAGTTAATTAATTATTAATTTCGTATAGTGTTGTTTTGTAAATTTCTTAAGTACTTGGAAATTTCTTAGTAGGGTATTGGTTTATCCATAATCCATAAATAGTATGATTAAGCATATCATCTTTTTTATATAACTGTATCGCTAATGATCTGTATCTAAAATGGCTTAGCGAAACTTTGCTCATTAAATTCATTCGTCACAAGACCGTGCTTTTTAGAGGTAATGGTGGTTTTGTAATTTAGTCAGACATTATAATTCACCCACTTTCACACAACATACGTACAGAAAGCACAAACAGTGTCTTGTTGTCGCATTAATATAAGTAAATGGGTTTTATTAATCAAGCGTATTGTGTAATATTGCGTTTCTATACTCTTTTGTACTTACTGAAAAATATATAAATATAACAAAGTATCAAATAAAAATTCTGTTTTCCAATACTTCAAATATTTCTGACCATTTATTTATTTTTATATGTGTTTGTTATCAAAAGTTTGTCTATTTATAGGTGTATAATATTCAATGATGCGGAATAAAGAAAAAGCCTAGGGCCAAACGTGTTTTGAAATAGCTTTATCACAGTTTGAGATGCTATTTCATTTATGCTTTCGAGTATATATATGTTTATAAAGATAAGCGGAATGAAAAATTAATTACATTTTATAATGTATGGCAAATATTTCAAAATATTTTTTTAAATGATTACACAATTACTTGGAACAATAAAAAATATTTTAAAAACAATTTACAAGTGACCCAAAATACGATTATATTTGATCAAATTAGAAGTCCTAACTAATAAACACATTTTAAATATTACTTTAGTAATGCCTTTCTTAAAAAGTTTATTGATGTAAAATTCCGATGTATTATTTAAGCCAACTCCATTTTCAGGGTTCTTACAGTAGAGGAAATTTAATTGATTTATTAATGTAACGGAATGATGTACGCTCAATTCTAATAAATACAATATTATGAAGGACACATTGCCTTATCTACACCTAAAAATAATTACAGCCATCTTATAATAAAAAAGTCATTTTCTTTTATAATATGAAATCATAATCGTTAATGCCGGTACTTTCGGTCTTAATATGATAAGCCTGTTTCATGCATTTATGACCGCGGCCGCAAGGGTTACTCATTTCATTTGAGAAATTTCTAAAATAAAAATTAAATATTGACATAAAATTGGCCCACTTTTATGTAAGACCTAACTTATCAGAAATTTCTGTGGATTACTGTAAGAACTTTATGAGATTGATTAATTTATAATATGAAAAACATGAATTCATGTCCTTGAATTATTATTTCATAAAATAGTCATAAAAAATATGTTTATTATGAAAAAAACAATATAAATTGAAAAAATAACGATTTTATAAAAGTTACGGTGAAAAGTAATATGCTTTTTGTATTTTTGAGATAATTCTCGGGTTAAAATATACACATTCTTAAATGAAATCATAATTTCTTAGGATATGAGAAAATCTTTCTGTAAGGCAAGATAAGCTTTCCATAATCAATCTCAAGGTTAAGCAAATTATGGCCACAACGAGTAAGTTTTTAGAAAAAATCATTTTATGTAAGTTAATTTAATCATTACTCTTTTTTTAAAAGTTAAGTATTACAAATAAGGCGTAACATTTAATCAACAGCTCCGACGGATGACTTTTGATGCGGCGTTTGACGTTGACAGTTTGACGTTTGTTTGAATATATTTACTAAGCCTGGGTTCCCAAAACTTTTTGAGACGAGGGCCGCATTAAATATTTAAAAAAAAATTAATGACCGAAACATATTATTTAAGCAATATTTATTTTTGATTATTAGAGAGTAGTTCAAAACTTATTTTCCATTGCTTAAAAATTTAGATGAAAAAATATTTTTAAAAGTTCTTTAATATATATTTTTTTTATTTCCACCAAGAAGTTTCTAGGTTCTAAGTATTTTAAGGGTCACGACAATAAAAAGTATTTCTATTTTATTCACCTTTTTTCTTATGAATCATATAATGAATATCACATAATGAATGAAACTCACACTTCTAACCGATTTTTAAAATTTCTATCTTTACTGTTTGGTGCCATTCGAGAATAAAGACAAATTTCATTTATTACAGGTATTAAAACAAATTAGCGGGGTAAAAATTTATAAATACAAAAAAAAATACAATTTTAATTATCGAAATGCGCTGCAGTCGATTATTTAATCGTTGAAGATAGTTGTATTTTTTTTGAATTTATGACATTTAAAGAATAATAAAAATTCGTCATTTCAAAGGACTATTATTTAAACATCTACTCGTACCGTACTAAGAGATCGTAATTTTATAGCACTGTGAATTCACGATAACATTATTACATTTTATACATTTATTATGAATTTTAAAAAATTAGCAGAAACCTCAACAAGCTAGATGATTTTATTTCGTGAGGTAGATTCAGCCCGCGAGCCGTAGATTGTTGACAGATATTCAGAAATTATTACCTTAATTATTGTAGTATTTAGCGTATCGAAGGTAATTATAGTATTACCAAATTGTTATTTTTTAATCGACGCTCATTGAACGATATGACCAATAATACCAATGAACTGTATGTATCATTAGATTTAAAGCGATAGAAGGTAATTTGTTTTTACGGCGTGTGATGTTTGAAACCTAAATAAACGAATAATAAATAATAAAAATATGCATACTGAATATATACTATAGCGACAACTATCATACGATGATAACTTATATAGAAGTTCCGAGAAGAGTCAGCTCAAGGCAGAAGAAATGACCCGGTGGCCGAGCGGTATAATTACCTGGGCAAAAATGTTGGTTCCAAAGGTCCGCGGTTCGCATCATGCTCCTGCCGATATTTTTTCTGAATGAATTGACTCGCTTAAATAATTTTATGTATATTAAATGTATGTTTTATTACTTAAATAAACGAAGTAATTCACTAAATATTTACGAATACAGTTATTGTAATGATGTGACGTTATGTATACATCAGACATCTTTCACAATTCCATTCAATTTACCGATTGACTCAGAAATGAGATCGGCACAATTATCTTATTGTTTTCAATGATTAATATATTTATGAAATAATATTAATACCGATATAAACCCATCAAAGTAATTATGTCGGAGCCATTTATTGTTAATTCGCGTGGATCATGTTGCTCCCACTCGGCACAATGCCGGTCCGGGCGACTCTTCGACATTTCCAATCAGTTTATCTCGGATTGGTTTTGCCTGGCGGTTTAGCAGTACTTTATTGTTCTCGATTAGAATGGTTCAATTGAAATTTTACACAAAGGAAAAGAAAATTTATTCAATCAGTCAACGATTCAGCGTAGACCCACTTTTACTCGTCTCATTATGTCTGCGACGCGGATAATGCGAATTTCGATCCATTAAAATAATATTACGAGTACATAAACTGATTGAATTAAATATTTATCTAAAGTAAACATTGTATACCTTTGATTATTAGTTAATTAAAGTAACGTTTCAATAATCCACGGGAGCGAAATTTTTAATACACTCTTATATGCTGACAATATAGCTAAGAACTAGCTTGGATTTTATTTGAGCTGTCGCAGGTTCGATGACTGAAAAATCCTTTTATTTTAATTAAGAGATTTGAAAATACTTACAAATATTAACAAACAGTTTGGTATGTGACTGACCCATTAAATTATTATAGCCTTTTAATCAAATTCGCAAACAATGAATGTTTTTATACTCGTACATATACACCACTCATTAATGTTCTTTGAAGATTTTGTATTATCAAGAAAAAGTTAGTTTCACGAAGAATATCTTTTCATGTGTTGTTTTCAAATGAAATTTTCGGAATATTATTATAATTCTGTTAAAATAAGTAAAAGTATAAACTTAATTGAACTAGAATTTAAAAATTACTTGAAGTACATTAAAGTACTTAGAAAATATTGTAATTAACTTTCTAGTCAAAATAATAATTAATTTGGAATTAATGATTTTGAATTACATGAAGGTGTTAAATTTCTAAAAATTTAACTAGTAAACGAATTGTATGACTGAAAACAGAGCTTATATATAGTATACGTACATAGACAGGTGTGTTGTGTTTACAGTGTAATCTCCTCAGAGGCCGACGACGCAGATTTATTTTCCAATAAATAAACACATGAAAGAGTTAGGCATGTGAGGGGCGGTACCCAGGTGAAAGATTTATCTTTCAATAATAAATATTGGTAACTGCTATTCTGTTAATGAAGAACCCTGTGAATTTAAGGCTTACGAAGTGAAAAAAACAAAGCTCGTCTATTGGGTGAGATCTTAAAAGAGCTAAGAAAAATTATCTCAATTATCAAGTTTCAGTAATTATATCTTAAAATCACATTCATTTGATTTTAAAAAAATATTTATAATAACTAAAAAGAGCTTTGATGACGACTACCTCTATGTAATACTCTCTCGAATTGAAACATAAAAACAAACTGTTACATTGATAACTATCAAAAGTTGTCTAAAGTTAATTGCATCTCAAAATTCTACCAAATATGCATATAACTTAAAGTTGACAGTCCTCTAGAATGATGACAGTTATGATGCTGAAATGATTTGTTTTTATGATGTTTTACGGTTAACAGGTCTCTAATATAAGAATACAACCAGCATTATCTTTACAATTTTGCTTTTAAAGACCCAGAGCATGATAACCTAATCTTTACATCTTTACATTGCATGTAAACATATGCGCATTATGAAGACCTCTGTTTCAATGTTTTTGGTAAGAGGAAAAATTACCAGTGTTATAGTTTTCAGAACTTATGCGTAATCTCTCAGGTATGCTCGTGATAATTATCGTAATGTATTTCTAAATAGTTCAGTTACAGAAGTGGCGTAACGTCACAAACTCATGTAAAAGCGTTAATCAACTAAGTATATCGGGGAACTTTGTAAAACACGTGGTAAAGCTTAATACAATGTTTGATCACACTATTATAATGTATTAAAAATTAAATCATTCTGATGAAATTATATGTTTTGAAAATGTCTACAAACAAAAAAACTTTTAAAGGATTGTTGTCTTTTGCTGCAAATAAAATGAAAATTTAAAGAATCTTACGTCAATAGTTATATATTTTAAAAATAGATGATTATTTATCATCTGATATATCATTAATGTTCGCATCCCGCTTCGTGCGCATCCCGTGCGGTTCGCATCCCGCTTCTGCCGTTATTTTTCTGCTTGAATTGACGCGTTGAAAAGAATTTTATATATAGTATATGTATATTTAATTAATAATAATATTGTAAAATAGTCAATGATCTATAGAAGTAAATTAGAATATTGAAATAATAAAATAATATTCTAATAAATATTTAAAAAATCCATATCTGATATATCCGTTGTCAAATTAGGACTAAAATGTGCAAAATTATATTGACATACAAACTGTCAGCTACTATATATTTTTAAATAGTTTAGTCAGCTTTATATTGAAAAGATACACCGACTATAACAGAATGGAAGTTGGATGGTGGATGATGTTTTGAACAAAAATATAGATTCGAAAAAATCAACAAAATTAATATTTCAAATAAAAATATCAATTAGGTTGCAGAGTGAAATATGTAAACAATACTCGACAATAGGTTTAGAGATTCCCTGTTCCTAGTATCTAAGTTTAAATACAGCAAAGATTAATTGTGAATGTCATTAAGATCCGAAGAGGAAAATGTAAGAGGCATAACAGCAGGCACAATAAATTCTTGGGAGCAAAATCCAGAATAAAAGTAAGGGTGTGAGAGAGAGAGAGAGAAAGGTTAAAATATTTATATAAAAATCGACTGCTGTAGTAAACATTATTATAGTATGTTTTAATAACTCCAAGAAATAAAGGACAAATCAATAACTATAGCATTAAAATTATATGGAGTGTCACAACAACGAACTACAATAATTAAATTTTAAATTGTTAAAAAATGGTAGAAATATACAAAACATACTTTGAAACGTAATTTATGAAAGAAAAATCAACTAAAAAATATAACGTATGTTAATGTACGTGAGTGTATACCAAATATTTGTATATTATTGCACCTAGATTTATGAGTTCAGTATTATGAAGCTATTTGAAGTCGTAGATTGTAGTTCTGAAATATGATGTTCTAGTATTTCTTTTTTGACTATGGTGATTTATATTTTGAGCTCATAATATATTGCTTAAAACGAAATTCTGTAGCATTGGTTCTTAACCTTTGTAGACAACACAATAAATCACAATTTTGCGGAGAATATTAAACTGAATCTGTCATTTTCTTCAGTGTATATATAATAGGTAATGCCAACGGAATATCGACGATTGATTCAGATGCTTTTTATCCATTTGAAGCGGTTTTATGCCATTCGGAATCTTAAAGACCTTTAGTAATAATTATAGTAAATATACATTCTCAGAGAGTTTATTTTAATAATTATGAACGTTGTATCAAATAAGAAACATAACGAATACATGTTTTCAGGGGAACATATATGAGGAATGATGAATGATGAGCATTTTCTAATGTGATGGATGGTTTTGGCCTCTAGATACTGAAGAATAATCGTTAATTAGGTTAATCAAAGATGATCCGAATTAAATAAAGAACTATTTGTAGTACTGACATGAGCTTTATTTATCATATCGATATTCTTATTCTTTATAATAATTGTTATTAATTCATAGGTGTACCGGAAAAGAATGACGTTTTTTTTAGTGGTTTTGAGTGGTCAGTTGTGGTTCGGCAATCGAACTTTTACAACGTGTTCTGTGTTATTTCTCTGGAGTGTATTTAGACTTGTAAACAAAAAAAAAACTACCCTATATACAATGGAGAGCTTTGTACCGAATGAGGAATTTATTCGAAATATTATGCTTTACCATTTCATGAAGAAAGAAAGTGAAACACGTGCTACAAAATTTGTGATTTACTGGGAGATATTTTGAATGTGTTTTAAATGCCATTGATGGTTTAAAAAATTGAAGTTCGCCATTCTTTTCTGGTACATCTAATACATGTAATTTGGTTACATTAATCGCTAGGTGACACATTTCGTTATAAATATTTTCTTTTCTTTTGTTTTGAAGATTAAATGAATAATTGAATTATATTTCATTTTATTATTAAAGACTACTTAACTTTACCAAGAAAAAATGTCACATAATATTATATTTAATGTAAAGTACGGGAAACTGTTTTTTTCAGGCAGTATTTAACAGTCCTGTATGTGGACTCTCAATAAAACAATGACATTTATTTAAAGATACTTTGTGAAATAATTAAATCGTTAATATATGTAATTACTCAAATTTAACACAAAATGTTTGTTTTATTAAATTTTAATGTTATGAATTGTGTGGAATAATTAAATATTTAAAATTAATTTTATTATGATGATTTCAAATATTTCTATAAAATGCGTATTTTTTTCCATTAATTTAATCCATTAATTTAATGTTATATATTTATCTTAAGAACAAATAATTTGGTGGATACAACTTTCTTCTGAGCAGTGATTCAAATACACGTGTACGAAATATCACATTTTATTAATTATTAATCTGTATAATTTTTGAACATTCTACCATAAGCACATTCAATTATGATAAGTGAAAATACAATTAGATTATAAAGCAGCTTTATTCATGCGGTGCTAAAAACCTACACCTAATCCGTTTAATAATAATGAGGTAACCTGCAAAAGGGTAGATGGCTATTCTTAGAACCATTTTAATAAAATAGAATATAACGTTGCCATGTCATAAAATTCGTGAATATTTCTGAGTGAGTAATGAAGATATTAAAACTTTTAACAACGTCTTAAAAACGCTTCACGTGTTTTGCCGCCCAGAATACAATAAAGAAGCAACGAAATTTCGTCATTGTGGAGAAAATTTAATAAATTATCAGTTATAAATATAAAATATATATATTTTAAGCGAAATATAAATTAATTGATTCTTATTTTTTTATGTAAACACATACAGGAGAATACCGACAGATGGCAATAGTCATTCTGAAGTCTCTTCTGTGGAATTCTATGACGCGCGCAATACAAGGGTATTTGCAGTTACACAAGAATATTTTAAGATATAAGTACCAACGATCATAATACCCATAGCACGAAACTTTAATTACAACATTTATACCTAGAAAATATCCATGAATTTCTTTTGACGTATGTAAGTCTTGTAGAAATGCTCCTTATTAATTGAATATGTTTTTAATTTTTTGATCATTTATTTATTTATTTTATTTTACATAAAGACACACAGGAGAATACTGACAGATGGTGGTAGTAATTTTGAAGTCTCATCTGTGGAATTCTATGACGCTTACCATGGTGCATATGACGCTTACCATGGCTGCGCTGCATGTGGAGTGTTGATCCGCCAACGTCATAAAACAAAGCCCGAGATTCACGCATCATCCTTATTAATATAGGAATTTACTATGAATGGGTGGTCTTCACGGGACGACATTCGCCTTCCACCAATTTTGAATGAATAGGCTATGACTGTCATTTTACGGGGGAATGATCATATTCATACCAACAAATTATTTTAGAGCTCAGAAATCGATTTAAAATATATTTTTAAGAAATCTCCGTCGGGGTTCGAGCCCACGACCTTTGGCTTGCAAAGAAAATGCTTTGACCATTGAGTTATACCCGCCGGCTTTATTTATAGTTGACATGGAAATCTTCCCACTACTGGGTTAACGAATGAATGAAAAGAAGACCTTGTTCCCATGCAACGGTGCCTGGCGACATGCAGGTCGGGTAATTGCTAGCATGGTTCAACGTATGAAAAATGTCAACAGTTTTAGATATATAACGTGTCACTGAAAGCTGTGTGCTGCCGAGAGAGCTTGTTTCTCGCATTTAGAACGTTACATCGTAGACATTCGATGAACAAAGTTCCTCCTATTCTGCGCCTATATTATCCTAATCTTTCGACACAGCTTTGAATCGCAAAACTTTACTGAAAGACAATGCAGCCGTTTAGGTTTTGGGGCAGATGATTGCTTAGAAAAAAGATAAAATGTCTTAACTTTTTGTAATAATAAGGTGTGGCCGAAACCAAAGCAAAATTCTATACTACTGCAACATATTATGATACCTTACAAGAGCATAAATTATAATTGTCTTTATGACTTTTCCTGGCTTTATGGCTTTATGGCAGTGGCTCGTGACGTCCATATGCTAAAGTTGAGTGAAACTTTAATCATGCTTCAAGCTATCGCTACTCTGTTAGGTTGGGAACTGTGCATGGGATGCATTCGTTAGAGCTTCAAGAGGCAGAGCTTACATGAAAATATATTAAAATATGGCAAAGTAACATTTTACTCCATTAAACGAATCTTTACAGCTAAAAATTTGAAAAACAATTCGTTTAATATTCGCTCGTATTATGTACCCCCAGTAGTTGTAAAAGAGGAACCTTTATACATAAGGTAGCTCGAAAACCATTATCATTCCAGTCTGCCTTTGATGCATTATGTATAGACAATTAACATAGTGCAGATTGCAACTCGTAACAACTCGGCAGAATTACAATTTCAACAGTCACGCAAGCTTCTCCGCCATAAGGTGCGGCGTCTTCCTTCACTTTATTCCCCCATAATCTTCTGGATTATCACTTGCATTGCTTTCTACCTTACATCACGATACGAATACAGGCAAGTATAGTGCAGATTGGAATTTCAAATCCTTAAAATGTATTAGAAGCAAATAATCAACAAATGAATAAATCGATTTGATCAAAGTAACACCAACATGTAAACTTTCATTAAAACAAAGTACTCTGACAGTCTGATGGCAATAAAATAGTTCTCCAGGATGAAGGTTCCAAAAAAAGGTATTCATTTACTATATTCTTAAGTGATCAGCCTCTTCGTTGCTGGAGAAAATGTGTTTTTTTTCACAGTCGCTTCATAATTGAAGCAAAAAATCTCATAAATTGCTGCCACACAGTTCAGTCATTTGTCTTTATACGAGTATATGCCTTTTCTTAGTCATTTTTACAGTCTGAAAAATACCAAGAATCAAATATAGTTCTTAAAGGTTTATTTGGGTGTTTATTAATCAGTATTTTTAAGGAGATCAAATGATCAGCCAAACGTTCTTGAAACCTGGGCTACTTTATATTAAGAGGTGGTTCAACTCAATCATTATATATAATCGTGTCGGAAACAACAGGGTCAGATCCTGTCTGCCCAGAAGTGGGCGACGTCGATGGCGTTACTTCTGGCCATCATCAGGTCTTCCTGGGTGCAGCTATTCGGGCACAGCGCACACTCCAGAAGGTGTGACAGGGTCTGCTCCACGCCGCATTCACATTCAGTCGGTCCGCTGTAAAACTGCCAGGCCCTCATTTGTGTCCTCGTCTTGCATACTCCGGTCCGAAGTCTGTTAAGGGACCTCCATATATTCCACCCTTGGTCATGTCCAGGGGCTAGGTCCTCTTTCGGGGCAATCCAAGTATTCCCCTCAGTTGCGCTTCTCCACATGTTCAGCCGCAGGGTGGCCTCAGGTATCTCCAGTTCCGTTGTCGACTGTAGGAAACTTCTTCTTGATTTGAGCCGTGTAGTTATCTTTTGGTACCCAAACATAGGGTGGAGTGCGTCTATAAACTCAATCATTGACATGCGGTAAGCAACTAAACTAATCTTGCTTAATTTTGTTTATCTATCGAGAGCCACACTTACTCATGAAAATGTACATTTAGAAAAATCAAGTCGAAGTAATCTGAAATAATTGTAGTGGCAAAATAATAACCACGATGCTTAGTCCTTTTTTTGCGCTTCTTTACATATCTTCTCACTATTAGATTACTTTTCACTAATTTGAATTATTATTTGTTTTCTTCTCCGTAAACATAACAGTTAATGTAATTGTTTTCTTAATGTAATGAACATTTTTTAAAGTTAATTTTATTAAAACCAAGTTAAGCAATATAACAAAGTAAAAAGTTACGAATTTCCGAATATTTATTTTTACAAGAACCATAGAAACAGTTAATGCTTTCAATATGAATATTGAAAACATCACATCACGATGAAAGTTGTTAAATATTGTGATTTTAAAACGATTATACGCCTAAAATGTTAATTAAAATCTATAAACCTTCCTTTATAATATTATCTGGTAATAATTAATATTAAATTTACTTGAATAAGTTTAGTGGAGGAGATGCTGGTACTAGGAACTCGATAAGAGGCTCGACCACGGTACTCCGTCAATAAGGGCGGCTTATTGATTGGCCGTTAACACTTAATGGAGCTTAAGATTATGAAAAATGTTTTCATCTCTCGGGTGAAATTGGGTCAAAAATATAATTTTCCCATGTAAATCTACTGAAAATAATTAAATGACATATAATTTTGTGTGCGGATATTAATTGAATTGAATTTAATTTCTACGCATCAATGCCTAATTATTTAAGTTTTTGATCTATTAGAATAAACAGTCCTTGTATAAAAACATCCTTACGATAAAATAATTATGGGTTGACTCGCCTCTTAGGATAAATAATCAAAGCAATGAAAAGACCAACCTTATCACGTGACCCTCTTAAAAATGGTGCTTTACAGATACTGATGAGTACAAATAATTTAAGCTACTGGGCTCAAATCTATCAATTACATACGATGGTATGTAATCAGTGAAGCTTTGGGTGCAGAGAAAGATTTGGATGAAACAAGTGTCTTGGCAAAGTGTGGCGATAATTTGTGACGACCATGTGATCCAGTCAGCGAGCTAGGTTACTATTCAAAACATCAATTATTCTTCTTCTTCGTAGTATCAATCCGGTGGATTGGTTTGCAGCAACAGAAGCTTGCATCTCGATCTCCATTCCTTTCGGTCAATTATTATATTTTATAAAATTAACTTCACCGATAATTGATATATATGCAACTTTGTGTTGTTTATTATTTTCATAATTTTAAACCATACAATATTAGTTTTAAATAATCGTAGTATAAATACACAATTTACATAATCATTCAGTTTGAACGATAAAACGTTTATTTATTTTCAAGAAACTGAAGCTAATCACGGTTACAGCATCTCAAATCAACGCCATAAACAGCACACTAAGCGCGTACAATAATTATTTGTATGAAAAGCTCCCAGCTATTTCAGAAGCTGGATTTAGAATTAGAACTAGCAAATAATTATTAGAGTTTACACAGTGAAGTTGTGATACTCACTACATTTGACACTCTCGTATATGAATATTATAAAGCTAGTACATGAGCCACTGAAGTCTGAAGAATGTTATTTTAAAATTTGTACAGTTTTCCAAATACGGAAAAATCTATGACGCAATAATCTAAGGGCAAGTGTTACTTTAATGCTGGTGTCATATTAATACATTTCCATGTCGATACAGACCTGTTATACAAGTAATAATAATTTTCAAATTGACTTTACTTTGATAGTTGCCTTTTCATTTCGCTTTGAAGTATATTCCGAAACCAATATTAATGCTCGTAAAGTAAAACTGTACTAGGCAGTCACTCTCGTTCCCTTCTTAAGCAGCGATTCGACGCTTCAGACGGTTCGGTTAATTTAAATTAACTCAATATTGTTTACTGAAAGGCTTTACGTAAACAGTAATTAAATTAAAATATCTTTTTTTTTTTCTATTGAAGTAATTTCAATTTTAATAGGCTTATTTTTCATCTATTAGATTTTATTTGCGTAGATACTATTGACAAGAAAATTAAAAAATCTATGCTTTCATTGATAACATTAAAAGCAATTTTCAGTGAAAATACATAGCGAGTATTTTGATAAAATATTATATTTGACGATGTACAATATTTTGAATGATCAAAGTCTGATAGTCTCCTCAAAATAAACTGTTGATTTTTATAAAAAAAACGCTTATTATCAATGCTATATTAAAATAAACATTTTTTCAATATGAAAACTATTTAAAAATGGTGTATTGTATAATTTACAGGAGATAAAAAACATGCACACAGGTATACGTCTAAAATGTTTAAAGCGTTGCTAATTTAATAACGCGAAAAACGTAAGCCCAACGTGAGGTAGGTTCCTATGAAGCCACATTGTTTATTTAACACATTTGGTAGGAAGCTTATTGAGTCTAATCCCACATTATGATGCATAATCAAGCATCGGAGCCCGGTACAAATCTCATTAAGTAAGCAATCAAATCCCCGGATTAAGGATAATCTGCCTTGTATTCAAATACAAAAAGATTAAAAAATGAATATTACCAGAGTAATAACCCAGATAGACCATCGTACTTCATACAAACGATGGGGTAAGGTTTTTTTCGATGGAATACGGTGCAGTGTGGTTATTTATATTTAACGCTTGAGGCTTTTTGATTCCACGTATTCTGTGAGATGCGTAAGAGGATTCCATTGTTGGGCGGCGCCGTTTTGTGTATTGTTGGCCAGAATCACACAATTGATTTCCATATTTCACGGAGGTCGCTAGCGGGCCTGACGAGCTGAGGGCATTTATTGAGATATTTAAAGCGTCGTTCCTCAGATTTGGCAATAAATCACGGGGTCTTTTCAAGTGCACAACAAAGGGTTTTCATAACAGAAAATCAATTTTCCATGACATTGCTGTACGTTTTTATGAACGTCAAAAGAAAAAAGTTTATACAACATTTTATAATCTCTAAAAGAGTTATTAACTGGTCCTTTTTTAAATTTCAAATTTTATTTATTTAAGCAAATATAAAAGAATACAGTTAAAGATTTTGGTGACAGTAAATATATTCCTTTTTTAATTTTTTTTGTAAAATTCGCTTACCACGCCACTTAAAGATGAATCTTGTGTGTGGCGTGGGCTTCATCCATGACATTACAATTTTTCACAATTTTACATAATTTTATACATTTTTACACAATTCCAATCAATACACAGCATGGTTCTTATAATAACATAAATTTTCTACAATCTCGCCCAATCTCAACCAGGCACCCTTTAAGGTACTCAATATACAATAAATATATATTATACATAAATTATTATTATTAAAGCTTATACATTCCCACCAAACCAACAATAGTGCAAAATTAAAAAAGACAAAGATATTTTTATATACTTTTATATACGTATTTTGTATATGACGAGGTTAATTCTAAATAGTAAGTATATATTATTAATACAAATAAATCTAAGCATTTGCAAAACAGTTTAACATAAGTTTTCTAATTAATGCATTTTATTTAAGTGTAGTAAGATTTTTATTTAAGCACGAGTCTCTAATAAGGGAGTATAAGTGGAGGGTTTTGACCCTCACCACGGCAGACTCTACGACGTTCAACCGGATCAGCTGAACGCTGCGTGTGAGTAAGATGTATAGCAGTTGCAAGAGTGTGGTTGAGATTAAAGATAATGTAAGAAAACTTGTCATACATCTGAAAAAACAACGGAGAAAAACTTTGGTGCCGGGAAAGTATTCCAAAGAAAACCTGTTTTATTAAAAAAAACTCATGGAGAAATTGTTCGTTCAGAGTCGACATTATAAACTGGGTTGGTGTGTTAGAAAATTTCAACGGGTTGGTCGGTGATGTATAGATATTAGGCCAAATACGAGTACATTATTTGATATTATCGATTGACATGAAATACGTGGAAATTGCTCCCCAGGGTTTGAAGTAGGCTACAAGTGAGTATCTCAGGCAGTTCAGGTAGATAAGTTTAGTAATCTTGGTTTACATAAGGAGGTGTGAGATGAAGAGTTAAATATGTGTGCAGATAGCATCGTAATTAACGTAAAGCTTTCTTATGCTGCAGTAGTTGACAAATAAAATGTGGTAAATGTGGTTTATCTTATTATTTGCAACGCTGTTTCATGGTTTTGTAATGTATTAAGTACTAACGGTTTTAATTTAATTAAATGTATTTATGTATTAAAAGTCACATGAGTGTTTTTTTTTTCTTTGAAGTTGTATATTTAATAATTCCATAGTAATCAATGAATAACTCATTTAGATACGTCAGATGCTCTAGAGCAGAGCTCCGCAACCTTTTCTCATCTACGGCACACCAAAGTACTTCTTTGGATTCTACGGCACACCAAAGTTCTCACCTTGAATACCGCGGCACACCAAAAGCCAAAAATAGATATTAATTTGAACAATTTCACTTTTTTTAAATTTCATTTAGAACTTAATAAAGCAAGTACCTCGTTGTATGTCTACATAAATAGGCGATAGGCGCTGTAAGCTTGAGGACCGATGTAAAATTATTTATTTATAATATTGCCTTATTTGATCGCGGCACACCTGTATCGGCTTACGGCAAACCAGTGTGACGCGGCACACCGGTTGCGGAGCACTGCTCTAGAGGATATTTACAAGCGTC
This sequence comes from Glossosoma conforme, assembly GCA_022606575.1. Lineage (NCBI taxonomy): Eukaryota > Metazoa > Arthropoda > Insecta > Trichoptera > Glossosomatidae > Glossosoma > Glossosoma conforme. The sequence goes on from JAGTXR010000327.1 coordinate 275,220, forward strand.
AAGGAACAGACGGTGACCTATCTACTACATGGTCCTCGTTAAGTGGTGCTTAGCTGTGATAAATTAAGAAACACGATTTTCCCCTGTTGTTGGTAAAGATAAGCTTTAGTTCAGAAAGTTTTGTGCTTAAAAATATATTTCATGAAAGTCATTGAAATAAGGCGTACTGGTTTACTCGATATTGCCTTTTTGGTGATTGTAAACGGCATAAGTACATAATAATATGTTTCATTTCGCTTACCGTTGCGGTTATTTGCTCAACAAATAATTGGGTAGCACTCGTTACCTGTCCATGTAACGTGAGTATTTATGAGGACGGTGCATAATTATTTGTTTCGTGCAACCGGGGAACAATCGATCGCCTCAACCATGGCGAGGTGGCTTGACTTCAGGCTGGGCCATTCACCCTGTATAGGCTATAGTATAGCGGATAATTCAAAGGGCATAAAGAAAAATCGAACCTTTTTTGTTTCGTTGCGGATAAACTCTCAGTTGACTAACTTGCCCATCTAATATTACTCGATGAAGCGAACACACGCTAGAATGACTCGAGTGTATTTGACGACGTTATTGGGACAGAGACCTTTTCGGCTTCCTCTTTAGATATTAAAATCGAGAAAGATAGCCATTATATTTTACTAAGAATGGAATATTTGAACATGTTTAGGAGATATGACGTTATATGCTCATTTTATACGTTGTATAAGAGTCATTCATTTATTTTACCGAAGAGAGAATATTGTTTTGATCATAAATTAAGTACAGTACACGATATTTATTAACAAATAATTGAGTAATTAATAAAAGCTTATATTTTGCGCATTTTTTAAATTATTCACAGTAAACAATAACTGAATATGTGCTATAATAGTTATTGAAATAAGTGTGGCATAAATGCACATAGCGTACAATACCAATCTCTCATTTTTCATAAATAACACCTAACCAAAGTTATTCATATAATCAAGTAAAATCATAATACAGTACCAAAAATTCAATTTGAAATGGATTACAAAGGCCAAAATATAAAAAAATAAACGTTTTTATGTTCTGCAAATAAAGTCTTTGATTTAATCATTTTACCTTTGTAGTTTAAAATATGTTATTCCGTAAAAATTATGAAAATATACATAATGAAAATAAATAAATAAAATTTGCATATAAAAAATATTTACGCTTTCGTGCATGTGAGTTGGCAACTTTAAGTTTAGTGTCATTTAAAGCCAGTGTCTTTCGTGAGACAAATCCTGTACATAATAAATAATTTGAAAAATGGAACTATTTTAAATTGCTTAAATAATTAAATACTCGTAGTCTAATAAATAAAAAGTTCACTGCTCTATACATATTTATTGATCCAAAATATTACAAATTACGCAATTAATAGTACGTTGAAAAGTATACCATAATAGTATTGGTTCATGAATACACTCACAATTAATGTTATTTGAAAAAACGGTTTGTAAGAAAAGTGTGAGAAAACACACCCCCATTGCGTGATTACAAAAGTTATACGAGATAAAGTTTATCGTTGAATATAAAAGACACTCAGAGTATCCATATCAATCAAAAGAAACACAAAAGTAATTGTCTTGGATTAGTTTCCTGTATCGAGACACAAAAACATAAAGGAAAACGAGAGCATTGGCCGCGTAGTAAATTATTGAACGGTTCAAGTACAATTCGTTATCCCTTCCGGTCAAGTAAGGGAGCTTTTAATTAAAACAAAGCACGACGGAAAAGTTTGTAGTTTGGTTAATGGTACGGTATTGGCATGTTCGAGATGGTTGTATTTGTATGAAAACTGCACGCAAGCCACGCATTAAGATTTTCTTTTCTTTAGGGGGGGTTATCGTTAGTTCCACGCAGGTATTACGACCGAAGAAATTTTTTGTTATGTGTGACTTATCTCCAGAGACAGGTTTCTCTTAGAATATTGTTTTCAGAAACTGCGAGTATGTAGAGAACCGTTATATATTTACTTAAAAAAATATCAATTAAATAAAAAAATGTTACGTAATTGTCGTTATTGGAAATAGTTGATAGTATTCCAATAAGATGAATATTTGCAAATGAGAGAGTATGAATAAATTAAAAATAAATAGTAAAAAATTAATGAAAAAAATAACCAGATAATATTATATTACTTTTGTTATCATAGGTTACGTTTCAATAAATGGTTCAGGCCTCAAAAGCGTCTAATTATTGATCTTAAAATTACTGTAAATAATCAATTACGGTATATAATAAACGATCTGGTGGTGTTTCAGATTATAAAGCTGCCTTGTCCTCACGTCTCGAGCTTTTGTTCTGGAAGTTTTTGGGAACCATACATGTACCCAAGTCAATGTCTGAGTATAGAGATGATTTGGAACAAGGCAATGCAGTTGATAATACTACGTGGCAGAAATTTTGGAATGGTTTTTCAGACAAATTAATATTGTGTTATGACCTCTATTGAAATAACTTTACAGAGTTTACAACATTAACCTTAAAGTATTTGATACTAGTCGCATGCGATTTCAGCAAAAGTAACTAACATATGAGGTTTAATTTTTTGTTTAACTTTTATATATTTAAACATGAAATTTAATTTACAATCTGAGACAAAATTGTGTATGTATTTTAGTTATTTTAACATAAATGTACTATTTGCATTAAAAATATTTTTTAACTAGACACCTGCCATTTTCCTGACGAAGTAATGTGTCTCGCGGATGCGATTTGGAAAGCTCTGCAAAGTTGTACCGTGGTTTGCATCCAGGCTTGGTAGTGTAGAAAAGTTTCAATAGAGTTCACGTAGCTTTGAAATATCATCAAATCCCCTACAACAACAAAAAATTTAATAAACAACAATTTAACACGTTTTCGTAAAAGTAAATTTTTCAAAAACCTGATAATAACCACTTCAGAGAGAAAACACTTGTGAAAATACACTTTAAAAATGTGTTTTAGGTACTTTTAAAATACGTTTAGAATATACAATTAATTAGAAGCATTAAAATAATACATAATATTAATTTGCTTAAATTTATTTTAACATTTGTATCAAATATACATTTGTTACCTTACAAAGCACAAATATCCACAAAAGTGTATAAAAATACAGTTACACTTTTATATCTCAATGAAACTGTGAGGATATATTAGTCAAGTACCTTAATTTGACATTTTTATTCTTAAAAAAGAATGGAATGTTATTTTGATTTAAATTCCAACAAACTATCGATATTAAAATTTGATAAAAACTCGAAGATCAGCGAGTATTCCATGACATCAATGTCAATACTTACAATCAAACACTATAAGCCATCTTCATCATCAGCCTGTATCCGTCCACTATTGAACGTAAGCCTCCCGCAGGAGTCTCCATCCTTTTCGATCCTCTGCCTTCCGCATCCAGACCACTCTCGCTATTCTTCTTATGGTGTCAGTCCATTTAACAGGAGGTCAGCCAGATTTTTGGACGCCACTATAAAACTTTTCTTAGCAACCGACCGTCGTCTCTTCGACAGATATGTCTTGCCCATTGCCACTTGAGTGTGCCTATTTGTTAGGTAGCCTCTACTACTCTCTCCATAGCACGCTGTGAGACCTTTATTTATTAAGCCATCTTAGCAATAAACAAAAATACAGTTTAAATTCATATTTGAATACATCAAGTTCATTATTCATTTGCCTATCGATTAATAGTTTTTGGTTTACTGATTTTTATTCTTATTATTAATGATTATAGATATTAGTGATGGTATCTGAGCACTAAATCATGTACATTGTACAATACATTTATTTGTATACTATTATGGTGTTTCACTATGCGAGTATTTTTCTTTATTGCGTCGTGTTTTGAATTTCATTACTTGTGTCGCTTCTTTTGTTCGACTCGTGAATAATTTATGAGAAATGAAAATGAATGACAGTAAGTGTTATTGATTGAATTTAGTGCCTAAATACCGGTTACATGTTTGAACAGTAAATGAGAATAATTGTTGGAAAGGAAACGTATTTTTTCTACATACGAAGAATAGAACAAACACTAAAAAAATGCGCATAATTTAATAATGAAACTTACTTTAATTTGCCTTATATATTACCTTTTTAAAATATATTGAAGGTTTTCAATAAATTATATTATCTTCGTTGTTGGTCTTGATTATCGTGCAAATTTTCGTCATCCGATAGAACAAAAATGTGCACATACACCTCTAGCTGATGATTTACTCCGTTATATCAACAATCGTAGCAAAGATTCATCATTAAACAGTGGCATTTAAGTTAACGTCCCCCCATATGTCAGTTTTTTTCATGTTATTATTACTATGGTAGCCAGTGGAATATAAAAACTATTTTCAATGTTTTTATAAACGTATTCTTCATATGGATATTTTAAATTATTTATTAGAATATTATTTTATTATTTCAATATTCTAATCTACTTTTATGGATCATTGACTATATTACAATATAATAAGCAATTAAATATACATATACCATACTTAAAAATCCTTAAACGAGTCAATTCATTCAGAAAAAATATCGGGGGGAGCGGGATGCGAACCGCGGACCTTTGGAACCAACCGTTTTTGCCCAGTTAATTATACCGCTCGGCCACCGGCCAATTTCTTCCACCCGAGATGACTCGTCTCTGATCTTCTATATAAGTTATCATCGTATGATAGATGTCGCTATAGTATATATTAAAATTATGTATATTTTCATTTTTTATTATTCAATCAGAATGCATTTATTCACAAGCTTAATATTATTATTTCCGGCAGTCTATTTATTTTAGTAAGTACCACTCGGGTCTCGAACCGAAACTATAGATCGAATGGATGAGAATAACTTCTTGTAAGTACGACGCGCACGTTGCAATTAGTTATTTACCTGTGTTACTGATGAACAATTTACCTTCTTGATATTGTCTCAAGGTGACATTATCATATGGATATTTTTAATTATTTATTAGAATATTATTTTATTATTTCAATATTCTAATCTACTTTTATAGATCATTGACTATATTCTTCATAGCTTGCAATTAAAACAAATAAAAAAAGGTTATAATTGTCTCTTGACAGTGATGGATTGAGGAAAGCTACGAGTAAGTCGAAACTGCAGTCTCCTAAATAGTGGCCATAACCAACGTGATCCATGGAAAAACAAGGTAAATAAATAAATATTTATTAAAAAATAGGCATTTAAATCAAACTGTAAACGTAATGCTCGATTATTTGAAATATTTGAATATTATTTGTAGCGCTTCTATTTTTTTGACCTCGTATATACTCGTAAATAAATAATAAAACTCACAAATCTGTAAAAAAGAATTTCAGTATTGAATTTCAGCTTGTTTGAATGTATATATTTTTTAACGTGAATTCATTGTGGTGAAAAATAATTTTATTGAAAATGATAAATGAGCAATGCAATCTCCAGCCGTCGAAGAGGATTCAATTTAGAACTAATGTCTTCGCTGCTGTGCGTGTATATAAAAAGAAAGCGCAAACTACCAAATTGAGGGCTACCGTAAAGGAACGTCGTTTGTCATAAAAGAGCTTATGTATTGGCAAAAGTCTTTTACTGGGAGAGGTCGTTTGTCTTTCAAGGTGTAGGTATATTCCCTTGAAGCGCCACCGATTTGGTATATAAATATTCATCCTCCACGATATATTTACTGAACATGTACAGTATGATTGCTTTTGAAAGGCTCGAGAAGAATATTTTTTAAAGGTAAGCTTGTAAAGTTGTATGTTTATTTGTGAAATACAGTGACATAGAAAATATTTTTTTTTCAATGCTTTTCCATTGTCATTTTCAACCATATCTGTTCCCTAAGTGTGAAAATTCCTGCAGTGTATAGTGTTAGCGATAAAAAATATTGATTGTAAAGAAAGTAAAATTACATTTTGCAGCTAATATACAAAAGTTGTTAATATTTTACACATACTTAGCAGATAAAATAATATATTCTGAATAACATAAGCAGAATAAAATATATATTCTGATATATTAGGACTAACATATAGGCCTGGATGCGGAAGACAGATGATCGAAGAGGATGAAGACTCATGCAGGAGGCCTACGTTCTGCAGTGGACAGATACAGACTGATAATGATGATGATATTAGCACTAACAAACTTATAGTGAGTTAAACGTATTATAATGATTTATATTTTGGTCCACTGTTCCTAAATACTTGTACATTCTAAAAAGGATATATTTTTTAAAGTTGCCTCAGGACTTAAATAAATTTATTTAAGGAAGATAAAAGTCTTTTTAACTTGAAAAAAACGTAAATAAAAAATATAGGGTGATCCCCAAGTACAATATTTATTTAACATAATTTGCATTTTCATTAATTTTGTTGCAGAGATCACTTTAATTTTCGCAAGCAGAAAAAAAAATCTCGAAAAGAGTAATATAACGAGATTTAAAATAATAATAATTATTTTGTTATGAAATAATGTTTCATGAAGCCAGTGTAGTAAATTTAAACATGGAATAAAGCGCTTGTCATTAGTATTAAGGGCAACTTTTATCACGGCTGCAAAAATAAAGCTGTACTATTAAAATTATCCGATAAATAATACCCAATGAAATATTTTATAGGAACGAATATGTATTATTTTTTAATGTAAACATATTATATTGCTTACAAAATCATTCTTATGTAGAATTGTTCTATGTTATTGTTCGAATGAGCAAAAGTAATGATTTTAAATATAACGACTTTAAAAATTCAAGTACTTATGAATTATTATATAATTAGATAACTACACGGCTCAAATCAAGAAGAAGTTTCCTACAGTCGACAACGGAACTGGAGATACCTGAGGCCACCCTGCGGCTGAACATGTGGAGAAGCGCAACTGAGGGGAATACTTGGATTGCCCCGAAAGAGGACCTAGCCCCTGGACATGACCAAGGGTGGAATATATGGAGGTCCCTTAACAGACTTCGGACCGGAGTATGCAAGACGAGGACACAAATGAGGGCCTGGCAGTTTTACAGCGGAACGACTGAATGTGACTGCGGCGTGGAGCAGACCCTGTCACACCTTCTAAAGTGTGCGCTGTGCCCGAATAGCTGCACCCAGGAAGACCTGATGATGGCCAGAAGTAACGCCATCGACGTCGCCCACTTCTGGGCAGACAGGATCTGACCCTGTTGTTTCCGACACGATTATATATTATATAATTGTGTTCCGTGTTAAGATATCTGTTTCAATTTTATAGTATTTTCTTAAAGAATTAATAAGTAAATGAAAATCATAATTTTTTTATCATTTAGAAGTTCATAATTCTAAAAACCAAGTACATGTATATAAAAGTGACAGAAAAATGTAACCTCTTTTCATTATAATGCGCTTGCACTCACAAGTTTGTAAGAATAAATATTTAAGAATCAATTGGTTTTTCGCTACTCAACGTAAGATACTTTAATTTTTTTAAACGAACTTATGTGACACAAAATAAAATCATTTATTTTGAGTCAGCCTTTTGTGTTTGTATGCTTCACTTACATTGTTGAATGAAATAATTTATTTTTTTATGTAAAAGTAAAAAGTATTGTACAAATAAACATACAACTGATACAGGATTATCTTTAAAAAATCTTTTTTCGACCCTTTCAAAAGTAAACATATTGTACATGTTCAGTAAATATATCACGGGGACGAATATTTTTATACCAAATCGGTGGCGCTTCAAGGGAATATATCTACATCTTGAAAGACAAACGACCTCTCCCTGTAAAAGGCTTTTGCCAATACATAAGCTCTTATATGACAACCAACGTTCCTTTACGGCATCACTAAGTTTAGTAGTTTTTCTTTTTATATTACCGCACAGCAGCAAAGGTATTGTTTCTAAAGGGTGATTTTTAAACTATTTTCTTTTTGGCAAAACTGATTTTAGCTCACGTACGTTTCGTGTTTTGTGTCAATCGTCTTACAAACGAACAACGTTTGCAAATCATTGAATTTTATTATCAAAATGCGTGCTCTGTTATGAAAGTTCTTCCATTTTATAGTCAGTTAAATTGACCCACTAAAGCGGCTATTCGGGCTATTGTGACTAAATTTCGCACCAAATTTACATTGTTGGACATTAAATCACCAACACGCTTACGTACAGTGCAAACTGAAGAAAATATTGCAGCTGTATCAGCCAGTGTTAGTGATGACCATCAATTATCTATTCGGCGCCGTTCGCAGCAATTGGGCCTCTGTTACTAAGCAACGTGGAAAATTTTGCGGAAGGATTTAGGTGTGAAGCCTTACAAAATACAGCTGGTGCAAGGATTGAAGCCGAACGATTTACCACAACGCAGAATTTTTGGTGAATGGGCTCTTGAAAAGTTAGCGGAAGATCCATATTTTTATCGAAAAATTGTGTTCAGCGACGAAGCTCATTTTTGGCTGAATGGATTCGTAAATAAGCAGAATTGTCGGTTTTGGAGTGAAGATCAGTCAGAAGCATTGCAAGAGCTACCAATGCATCCAGAAAGAGTTACTGTTTGGTGTGGATTATGGGCTGGTGGCATCATTGGACCGTACTTCTTCAAAGATGATGCGAATCGCAACCTAACTGTGAATGAAGAGCGCTACCGTGAGATGATATCCAACTTTTTTTGCCCAAAATGAAAGAGCTTGACTTGCATGACATGTGGTTTCAACAAGACGGTGCCACATGCCACACATCACGCGAAACAATAAACCAATTGAGTGGCAAGTTCGGTGAACACTTTATTTCACGTTTGGGACCAGTCAATTGGCCACCTACATCGTGCGATTTAACGCCTTTAGATTATTTTTTGTGGGACTATATTAAGGCTCCTATATAAACTGACAAGCCCGCTTCGATTGACGTATTGGAAGATAGCATTGAAGCATTTATTCGTGAGATACCGGCCGAAATGTTGGAAAGTGTATGCCAAAATTGGACTAAGCGGATGGACCATTTGAAGCGCAGCCGCGGTCGACATTTGAATGAAATAATCTTCAAACATTAAATTATATGGACTGTTCTATCGATTCAAATAAAGATTTCAAGCATTCTTCTTAATTTTATGTGTCTTTTTTTGGAAAAAATTCCTATAGCTATTAAAAAATCACCCATTATATTAAATTCTCTTTGACGGCTGAAGATGGCATTGCTGACTGTTCTTTCTATTAATTTTCACTTCTGTGACATCACGTTTACAAAATATATGTACGAATAAGCAGGTAAAAATTCAATATTTATTTGGATGACGCAAAATTTCCCACGACCAATGTCAATAAAGACAGCGAAAATAATATAAAGTATTGTAAAACTTTAATATTTACTAGTATTTCTGATGGTGTTAGTTTTGGTGTTGTTTAAATGGATGAAATATCAATTAAAAACACTATCATCACAAAATTTACCAGCCTCATTATTCATTTTTCAAAAGAATACACCATTCTTTACTTACTGGCAACACTAATCATCTTTAAATATTATTCCATAAATTGTTAAAATAAGTTCAACATATGTATTTATTACGTAAATATAGAAATGTACCTCCGTTATACTTTGGAATAAAATATTTTCATTTGTATCAGTTTTTATAGTGTACGGAAACGGTAAGTAAAGTTTTTTATGGAGATAACGTTAGTTAAAAAATCTGAAAATGGGTTGATCTGATCTGAAGCGTCAATCCAGTCCTCCGTAATTGCACATATCTTTCGAACGGCGGGCGTGAACGTTTCAAGCGATTCGTATAAGTCAAATGACTAGTTGCTGTCGTGTGGTTACCGGGAAGGGGGTTAACCGGAAAACAGCGGGAATAAGGTAAGTGGGAGTTGGTTGGTTAGGTAAGGTTTATTTAGGTGAGTTTTGTATGTACTTTTTTTTTACATAAAAATATATGGCAAAGTAACCCTTAAGAAAGTTGACAATACTTGTAGGAAGGATATGAAGTGTTTGTGTACGTGCGTGTTGAAGGAATTGTGTTTATAAGTATTGTGACTCCTTGCAAGAAAGCTGAACATATTTTGTAGCATTGCTTGATATTAAATTAAGGTAGAGAGAAGCTCGAAAAGGTGATGAAGTTTAGAATTAAAAAAAAAAACGTTCGGTGTTATTCAATATGTAAAAAATCTTACAACAACCCCGTGCTAAATGTTTATAAAGAGCACATGTACTAAACGACCGGCTAACGGGGTCAAATAAAATGTTAGGTGATGATAAATGTTGTCCAAATGCACTTTGGCGGCTGTTTATGGTATGAGATAAGTCGAAATGAGTTGACGTAGTATGGTAGTACAGCGCTCGGGGGTTGTGCGGGCGAGGGAAAGTGGTGAGAGTGAGGTGGGCGGCTAGGTGGGTGGGCGGGATGGGTCGGCTGACGACTCAACAGGTCACCCAGTGGCTTGATCAATACCGGCAAGGGCGGGCGGCGCCGCGCGGGGCGGCCGCAAGAGCTCCGCCGCCCGCGAAGCCCACCTTCAAAATATTTATGTGAACAGCCATGCGGATCACCAGCCGGCGCGGGAGACTATGTACATTGTAATGTACAGTGTAATGTACAGTCAAATATCTTAAAACGCTGGAGACTGAATACCGGCGCTTCGATCGGAATTTCGTTCTTTAATGCGTCACACCTGTTTTGTAACGTGAGGCGACTTGACTCTGAATGTATTTTTATTCTTCTGGAAGCTTCTGGGAGAATACTTTTGTAAACCGACTCTACTTTGACTTTGAATGTATTTTTATTTTTTTGGGAGCTTCTGGGAGCATACTTACAGGAAAAATTATCAATGAAGTGTAGAACCTTTTTGCTTGCAGTTGTAAATATATTAAATAACATATGAAAATTGTTGTACGAAATGAATGTGTGATACACACAAAAACAATATGTATAATGTTTATATTTATTTCAAGTCATATAATCAAACAATTACTTTTTTCCGTGTCTTAACTCGACTCAATTACATGCATATTCTAATTAATTATAAATTGAATTTATACGGAATACACAAAGTCATCAACCCTGAAGAAGACCCCTGCAATGGCGGTCGAAATATCGGAGAGAAGAAATTCGCCACACACGGCTACACCCAAAAGCCACAATATCATTTTACGGAATACTTTAAACAAATAATCACGTAAATTATTATAGAGAAAAATGTGTGTCGTTAGTTAATTAAATAATTTAATGTGCATAATTGAAAATATTATTTAAAATAAAACAAAATCCCACTATAAAAACTGTCATACTTTAACATGAATTTGATAGCATGATACCTGAATATGGGGAAACTTTGATGTAGAAAATTAAATAAAAAACAAGATTCATTAAAAGATTTAAAAAGCTAAATTTCGGATAACAAACTATCTTGGATTCTGAATAAGTACTCCTATATAATGCTCGTATCAAACATGTTATTCAAAAATTTACTGAATATCTGAACCCTTGAAATACAATATTAAAACTCGAAAAAAATAAACATAAAAGTTAGTGTATAATTAATTGAGAATTAAAAAAAATAACACATGTATAAACATAGCATGTACTAATGTTGTCTTGTTTTTGAGATGTATAATTATCATTTTTATGTATATTTTATGTAAATTTAGTCATATTTAAACATTTACGATAATTCATCTTAGTTCCTGATGCTGTGAATTACTAAAAGTTTTTTGCTCAATACACCCTTAACCGTATTGTTACCATTTCGCATTACACATTATTATATTTCATATCAAATGTCTCATTTTGTTATGGCATATCATAATATTATATGATGTGCAAAAAATCTTAACGTATCGCTATTGTATAGTGCATTAAGCTTTTGAAACATGATAAATAAGCACTAACTCAACTGTATCAGAATACATATTTCTGAAAAGAAATAAATATGCCTACAAAATATATAAAGATTTGTTTTCCTTTCTTCTTCCAAAAAAAGTATTTGGTTGCTTCTGTCACGAAAAACGATATCATCAGTATATTTTTTTACTCCAGGTGCTTCAGAATTTGTAATGAAAGAAAGATTTATTTTATTTTCAGAGGTTGAAGCTAGTATCAAATTATGGCGAAAAATTTAACCATTATGATAAATTAAGATATCAGCTCAATCGTATTGTGTGAAAAAAAACTAGGATACAAAAAATGTCTTTTGTTTGTATGAGACAAATATTTAATAGTTTTCTTTCTTATAATAAAGAAGTATATTTTGCACACAAATAGCGTCGTGAAATATTGTAATAATATTATTACACGCAATAAAATGGTAGGTAAGCGCGGATCATATTAATCTTACAATTTTTCAACAATTGCATACTTATATTTGACTACACTCTTTTCGACTTTTTAATTATATTTATTTTATTTAATTGTCTAAGGAAAGAAAAACATGTATTTTTTATTTAAATTTAAAGTAAGTGATACAATTTTATTTTTATATAAATATCAGCGTTATATGAGATACCATCAAAGCACACTTATACAGACGTTTTTCCCGAAGCATGGTTACCTGAAAATGAAAAAAAAAATGCATTTATATACCACAAAAATATAAAATGTAAAAAAAAGGGGAAGAATTCTTAAGCCATACCCGATTCTGAGAATAAATTAATCTTCAATTAAATGTCGATAGCAGACTTATGTCTTATAGTTTCTTTTTCTTTGTATCAGCGATACTAAGTAGATTCAGACTAGTATCTAACAAAATCAATGGCACGGTCAATGTTTAATATAAAGTCTTGGTAAGTGCAACTAGTTAGGGTTAAACCTTCAGTACTTTTCCTTTAGACCTTCAGATTACATCACAAATAAGATATGATGCAATCGGTAAGCTACTCTTACCGAGCATTGATTATTTTCTTTCTAAAAAATTCTTGGTAAATATCGGACTCATCAAAGCAGCGATTATCTGCACAGATGAGTAGTAAGTAGTCTATTATTTTTTATATTTTTCTAAGTAGTGTGTTTTGTGACACTATATCGTAGACTTATGAATGTATTATGTATTGGTCATCGATAACACTTCTTTAATCACTATCCTCAGATAAAAAGCCTTCTCAAAACGCTGGGGCAAGTTTTGTACCTGCCTAGTCAGCTAAGAGACCTTAAACAAAAAGTCACAGCAAAAAGTTACGCAAATATTTACTCAAGCTAAAAACCGTCATTGGTACTCCAATCACAGTTAACTGCTTCCTAGCCGAAGCGACCACCAAACAGAATAAAAGCAGATTTTAATCAGTTATAGAATTCAAATTTAAAAAAGTAGAAATAAGAACACATAAATATTAATTGTTAAAAAAGGAGGAGTAATTTATGGCGATCGAATTTTTCCTAAGCTAATTATTAGTAAACATTTTAGTATAGACAAATAGGTGTGCTTTGACAAAAGCTTCTATCAAAAGTGTAGTTATTTCTTCAGTTAAGCGATACTAAAAGCTGTCACATGAACTGTAATATTTGGATATCCTTTCGCCCCAGCTGGTCCAGCACGCGCGAGTGAGTAATGGTCGCACGTGAACTGCGATGGAAAATTTCCCAAACAGGAAACCAATCTTCCGCGGCCCGCGAGGACAGACACAGTCTTTATTGCTTCAAACTTTATAGCGATATCATTATTGCCGTGACAACAGCCATTTACTTTGATATTTGATTTATAACATGTTTACGCTGCATATGAATGTTGGTGGTGAGTGCATAACCGTTCAATTTTCACAATTTCAACGAATTCGATTTATAGTACAACAAGAGACGCTTTACGATGCATTTTATACTCAATCACTTTTGGGCCCAAAAAAAACTATGTAAAAAAAAGGTAAATTGTCTAGAAAGTAGAAGAAAAATAAGAAATAATGTCATGTTATTATTTCATATATAATAATTAGTAAAATCTCACTACCCACACATTTTTAACAATGTTATTAAATTTTTAAATATTTGAACATAGTAATTTTAAGTTGTATTTGTTATATGTTACATGAGGCTTATAACATTAGTTTTTAGAAGCAGTTTGCACTAAACAACTGTGTTGTAATTGCAATGAAGTGAGTAGCAATATTATAATAATTTAAATACTAACTAAATATAACACATAAATAAAGTAATTCTGTGTGGCCATTATCCTGCAATCTGCAAGGTTAAATCTAAAATAATAAATAATTTGTCTTCAATACCGCCCTTTTCATGTAGGCGCTTATTTGCTTATGGTGAAGTAAATACCTACTTTTAAAGTAAAGCGTTTCGTTTCCCTTATTTTTTCAGGCCTTAATAATCTTCGAGTTGTCAAGGTTTACTCAGCTCGATATATTGTTATTAGTTCAGTGTTTGCTAAACGAAGGATTCCGTCCACCCCTGGGGCGTCCAAACAACACAACCAGAGTATCTACCGAATAAGCAAACATGACTTTCCACTATCTTCAATTATTGCGTATTACATTTAAGTTACATTCAGACTACAGAGCTGTTAGATATTTCACATATTTTAACTGTCTAGGACACTGATTATCAGGAGAAAATAATAAGTATTTTTTTCTATCATATTTTTTTGATAATAAACGTCTATCAAATAATAAACCAAGTGTAACTTCATACACTTGATGATTGGCTCTATAATATTTAAAGCTTTTATTGTGACTTTTGTTGAGATGGCGTTATTTAATTAACACAAGACAAGGGTATATTCGAGTAACTAAATTCGTATTCATATTATATGAAATGTATTTATTTAATATACTCAGCTACAGTTACAATAAAAAAACAGTAAACACTCAGGATAGAATTATAAAAAAAATTTAGTGAAAATGGGCAACTAATTGTTTTGTCAGTAATGAATTTAATTAATAAACAATAATTACTTATGAAATTGTCAGTAATAAAAATGAAAAAAGGTCAGAAAAAATGTCAAGTTGTCTGTAGTTTGTTGTCTGTAGTTTAGGTTAGATAATGTTAGGTTGGTTATTAATTTAATTTACTGCTAATTGATTTAACTTGCCACTATATATCTTGAATTAATTACTGAACAAATAAATACAGGCCATATCTATATATGAGTATACAGTTACCACAAATTTACGTCCCACATTTCTGTCCGTTGTCATTGTCTATGTATTGTTCCAAAAGATATTTGTACCTAAAGGTCCACCTCAGAACAAATACGAGTATGTTCCAATTCTCCCCAGAACATTTTTGCAGTTTTTGGGTCTACGGAGCGATTCAACTCAAAAAGAAAGGAGCAATAGGCGGTGATCTATCCAAGTTTTGATTCGCGTACAAGTGGTTAAACGAGAGGTGTGCTTTCAATGGGCTATTATAATTGGATGTTTTACCCTAAAAAGTAACCTATTAAGAAGTTTATCAACTGGCGCCATTCTAGTGATAAGTCTTAATATGTTACAAAAAAAGTTCACTTGGTTTGTATTTTATAACGAACGATATTGGTATTACTGGATACCGTAGATTGTTCTATATGACTTGATAAAAGTGATCTTCTATGTGACTATAAATTTAAATTTCCACGTGAAACCTTCTATGTGATAAAGCTTTAATGTGCGAACGGGAAATGAGAGGTACCGATGCTATCGAGCTTCCGTCATTTAAATCAAATTATTTGATATTGCCGTAGTTGAATAGAAACATTTTCTACTTTGGAACCTATTGTTCATTTAACTTTTGTGTTTGAAGTTTGCTTTCATACACATTGGAAATACTCCCGTGTCAACGACAATAAGTTATTATTATTGTTGCATAATTTTAGTTATATATTAAATTTATATTTGAACATGTAAACAAAAGTGCTTTAATTGAAAATTGTATGCAATTCCAGAGATATATATACGGTCCATTATACAAGTAATGTGCATTTTCTGGGGAAAATAGATTTATTGTTCAGAGCAGTACAAATGCTTGAAATTATTCAAAAAACTGGCAAACGGTTGCGTTGATTGTATTGATGCGGTGATCGAGTTTAACCAAATTGCCATTTATAGTCGCATCACAATAAAATCGAGCGTATTATTTTGTATAATATTTCAATTATATCATACACGTCATTCATAGTTACCAATTTCTGATCGGATCAACACCACAGGTGGTTCCCCAGGTCTCTTACAGTCCTTGGTTGTGTGACTTTTTTTGTTTCGCCAACCGAAGAGAGAGCTGAAAAGAAAGCATTAAAAGACCGTCGAAAACATTCAAAAGCATGTAACAACGTTCCTGAGAGACATTACCGTCGAGGATTTTCAGAGTACTTTCCTGGCATGGCAGTGAAATCATCAAGAAATTAAAGCATTTGTACAAATCCGATCAATTTATTTTTCGAAAATTCACACAACTTTTGTAATGGTATATATTTGTAAGCAAAAAAACACACTAAAAATAATTATGTAACTTCAACAACGCTGTTAAATAAAAAGCAAACACTTTGCAATATTATTAACGTAATTTTATAAATAATACAGGCACCTAGAGGGTTTATTAGGGACGGAAAAAGCTAACTTGATAACTAAGCTACGGGTCTAATGAAAACAACAAATAAAATAAATTGTTAGCATTCTTAATAAGGAGAAGGACTCAGTAGAAGTGATGTACCGGTCTGAGTTCCGTAAGAAACATATTTGTTAGACTTAAGAGAGGTAAAATAATACAACTGAACATTACCTTTGATATTGTGGCTTTTGGGCTTAGCCGTGTGTGGCGAATTTCTTTTGACCAATATTTCGACCGCCATTGCAGGAGTCTTCTTCAGGATTGATGATTTAGTTGTGAGTTGGTGTCAGATTATCTTTTTTATTTTTTTATTTACGAGCGTTATGATATCTCCATGACAACTACATATTCAAATTTCGTTGGTCCAGAGAATCGTGTAGGGTAGGTATGTTCTAAAAATTGTACCTCCACGAAAGTCATGTCGGACTGTGGTCGTCCTTGCTTGTCTGTACAAGTTTTAAAGTATGTGCTAGAGGTGGAAGCCATGCTGTTTTGAGAATCAAGCCGAA
Source organism: Glossosoma conforme (assembly GCA_022606575.1). NCBI lineage: Eukaryota > Metazoa > Arthropoda > Insecta > Trichoptera > Glossosomatidae > Glossosoma > Glossosoma conforme. The sequence continues at coordinate 292,206 of JAGTXR010000327.1, forward strand.
ATAAAAGATAATCTGACACCAACTAACAACTAAATCATCAATCCTGAAGAAGACCCCTGCAATGGCGGTAGAAATATTGGTCAAAAGAAATTCGCCACACACGGCTACACCCAGAAGCCACAATATCAAATCCGGCCATAACCTAAGAAGTAATTTAACATTACCTTTATTGCTGGATATTAACCAAAACTGTTCCCAAAAGTTGTCGCCTTATTTCTCAATTTAAAATAAAGTAGTAATTTACATACGTTACTCTATGAATTTGAATATACGTTCGGAAAATCCAGGAGCAATGACGTTTATAATATTTTAAATTAACTACATGAAATAGTAATGTGAACTTTGACAATGATTTCATATTATATACCTTTCCTTTAATGCACCTATTATTAGAAACTACTTGTAAATCTATGAGCTACTTATTTTTTTGTGAATATTTCTCTATACATATAGTCTACTAATCTAATTTAAGAAAAAAATACAGCTGTAAACACCGGGTACAAAAACCAATGAAGTTGGATTAATCAATAGCAAGTTCTTGAATAATATGTTCGTTCAAAAATAGTAACTCAAGTTGCTAGATAGAAGTTAAAAAAAAATGTCAAGATATACATAAGATCTAAAATGTTAGAAGAAGCCTAAAAAGGCTATCACCTAGCAGTGGATACAGAAAGGCTGATTTATGGTGATTAGATAAATTCATATAAATCTTGCGTAAATATTTGCGTAATATTCTTAACGATAAATAATTTTTATTGTCTTTGTATTTTGTAGCTGTCCCGTGTACCCAATGTCCCATGCACCAGACGTCCAGTGCGCCCCACGTTGGTATCGATGAGTCGTATTTATCATACCGAAAAAGAGCTAAGATTGGGATGAGAATGGCGTATATTTTTGTAATGTATATATGAAATTTATATTTTAAAATATCTCGTTGTTGAAAAGGTCGTAAAAAGTACAAAAAATAATATTATAATATACTTTATACATTAAATGTAGAAAAGTATTAGAAAAATGTGTCAGCCTTTAGTGAATTTTATGGCACGCAGTCGTATCAACTAGCAGCTAAGCTTGGAAAAATTTACTACAACTATCATATATAAGATCATGTTAGCCGAATGATGTCATTGTTGATAACTTGTGGTTATTTTAAGCTTTAGGTAAGGGCTGGGAAAATCATACTAAGAAGAACCTTTGAGGGATAAAAACATATTAGATCAAGAAAGAATGTTGGAAAAGTAAATAAAATTTTAGAAACCATGATAAAGGTTTAAACTATCTAAGCTATTGTGTTCAAACAAAGCTGAAAAAATAAGTGACGTGTGGTTTTCAGGACTATTAGATTGTAATGCTTGAATGAATTTAATAGTTATGTAAAAATACACAGAATCTAAACAGAATCAAACAGAATCCAAATATAAAGTTTGTAGGAGTAGTGTAACGACGACACAGTGAACCAACTGAACGTTTTAAAAAAAATACTAGTATATATATGTTGGAAAAGGTGTGACGAGTGGTTTTCAAGACTATGCAAGCTTGTAATGCCCGATAATATCTAACCCTTGGAAAACTTGAGGAAAACAGACAAACATCTGGATAGCCGCATACTTCTTTTGGGTTCGAGAGGCTTCCAGGTTGGGGCGGCGGGGGCGGGCGATCGATCGCCGCCCAACGCTCCGACCGCCCGCCTGCTCCCACCGCCCGCCCAAATGAGTATGTTCGAAAACACAGTTATTTAGTAACACTATTGCTATCGCACGCTACGATGACGAACACTTTCGTAATAATTACCATCCCGTATTCGCTCTTTTGTTGAAGCACATGGTTGACTACCACCAAATGTTTAGTCTGCCGCTATATTGGCTACTGACAGCGGAAGATGATGTCTATGATAAGGGTGAGCAGAAACGGAGCTTGTATGCAGCCTTGTTGCATGCAAGCTCATGGTCATATTTTTAACACATAAACATGTACTCAGAGAAGCTTTGGGTGGAAAAACTGACGTATAAGAATTAAGGGTTAGTTATTAATGACAGCCATGTACTTTACATACAAATATAAAATTCACTAAGGGTAAACATATAAAGTAAATCTATAAATATCGGCTTAAAATACTATGTGAATCAACTTTACGAATGTGTTCTACAGTACGTTGATTTTCACTCCGTCTGGACTCATTATAATAGTGTTGTTGGAAGAGCTTTCAGTGTTTTACCAAGAAATAGTACAGTTGCTGTAATTATCCTGCCGCCTGCCTAGGCAGCCCTGAAGTTCAACTTCGCGGAATAACGTATTTATAGTAACAGTACATCTTTAACCGGTGTCAAAGTCGATTTGCGAATAATAGACCTTTACATTCTACAACAAAAAATATGCATAAAATAATAATATACTAGCGCATCAGTTTGACGATAGTAACCAAAAGAAAGTTTGTGGAAAACGGAACTATTGCTCAGTCGAAAATGCCTGTTGAGCTATTGATATCACTTGTAAATAATAATAAGTTTACTTTTTCTCTATAATTAACGTCTTGACGACGATTAAAAACTGAATTTAATTAGAAATACACAATGCTGATAATTAGTACTGAAATACATAATACCTTTTTTTAATGAACATTATATAAATTAAGCTTAAATAAACAGTAATTCTTGTTATAAACCGCTAGTCATTAGTTGAGTTGCTATTTATCACCAAATAGTCCAGCTTCTGGTCTACTTATCATATTATCTTAAAATGACTAACGAAAAAAACCTACATAGATGAAAGTTGCTGGCCGAAATATGAAGTAGCAGTTTTTTAGTGACCAGATAGAGGTTGAATATGAGGAAATATTGGATAAAGGCAAAAAGTATTATCCTTTACAACAATATGCAAGCCTAAAGGACGCAAAAATAAAATTACAGTACATTGTAATTGTATTGGAAATAAAACTTGTATTATGTCTAAAAAATATTTATAGGTGTCCCATAAATAATGTGCCCTTCTACTTTGTAAAACAAAAATGTCACAATTTTTAATTAAATGATACTTAATTATTTTTCGTTATTTTCGCCAAAATCTCTTATATTTCTAGGGTCGTTATTATTTGCATGAAAAAAGAGCTGTATTATTTTCATGTTACAAGTTTTGCCGTTAACTCCCCAAGGGCCCAAAGTTAAAAAATATTGCTGTTTAAAATTGCCGGCAGAAGTTAAACATGTTTTAATGGACAAAATATTTATTATTTAATTTATTCTCCAGCCTTAACATGCTTAACTCCCCCGTTATCCTTTACGCAGTTATATTTAACAACATTAGAAAAAAGGGGAGAAAATAACGTTCTTCACATTTTCTAAAAATAACGTCCTTTTCTCAGATTGTATGATTTTTCATCTTTATTGCAATGGTGAGGTGAGAATAAAATATACATTTTCTTTCATCTGCCATCTTTTAATAAATATTTTATCATTTCTGTTGGTACTACGTCTTCTGCCGGCATCATACATAACTTAAATATCGCATAGCTTTCTTATGTTCATTTATTTGATGTTCGAGATTAATGTAACTTAATCATTTTAAGGCGAAAATAATAAAGTATTCATTTTTCCAACGAAATATTCTAGAAATTTATAGTATTCTTCGAGACAACTAAATATAACAACGCTTTTGTTGATCATTAATTCATCTTAAAACTAATCAAATGTATTTTAATTGTCAGAATTTATCATTTTCTAAAAGTTAAGTATTTGATCAATAATCTTAATTTGTTGTTTGTTCGTAAACTAAGAATTCAAAGTAAATATTTTTATGACTAACAACCTCATTACGTTAAACAAACATAAATCAATGATTTTAGTATAAACTTAAGTTTCTGATATAAAATTCTGATGGTTTTTCAGCAGCAAAACAAAAAAAAAATTAATGAAGAATTTATGAATCATTTTTAAATAATGTTTGTTCAAAATGAATATGAGGTTCGATTGAATTTTATTGCCTCTATTAGTTGTGGTAGAAGATGCCACCCCAAGGGTGTTACTGACTGACTACTAGCAGATGGTGGCAAGGGCAGACACATTGTGCTATAGCTATCACGGCAACCTCTGTTAAGCGATTAAGAGGGTTAATAACATCTTTTGTCTAGCTATTAGTAGATTATCGATAGATCCATTAGTGGCCAAACTGATGCGCTTTATCATTTATAACTCATTTGTGAATAAAATGAAATTAATTCAACAAGTACACAAAAGATATAACTGTGATAGAACTGAAAGCAATAAAATCAAATGGGTCAATAATAAAAAAAGGATATTATGTTGGATTGATAATTTACTTGCTGTACTATACGCATATCTCATTGTTGCTTAAATATAAATAATTTACTCGCTTCTCTGTACCCTATCATAAATATAAGTAATTTGAATAGTGCTTTTTTCTGTTTGAATTGTTAATTCAAAGATTTTAAACTAAATTGCTTACCTATATTAAATACTCAAAGGTACCATGAATGGTAGAAATAGGGTTTATTTGTTCAGTGGTTTTAATGGATACAATACACGTCATTTATAAAATTTAACAAATTAATAAATTCATAAAATATAATTGCTTTTTTACATACATTTTTAAGTTACATGCAAACGATAAAAGCGTTTATATTTTTGTCTTTAAAAAGCATACAAAGACACTTATATCTAATGTATGATATCTTAAAAACGGTTAGTAAATCTAGCTTTGTGCATTCTGAAATGTTATCAAACATAATAATGTGGATGGTTTTCCATAAAAGTATCTTTCTATACAAGAAAAAAGATAAAGCTATGGGGTTATGTTTTTGTGTACTGACACTTCACCTTACTTGCAGGATGCTTCTTCTTCGTAGTATCAATCCGGTGGATTGGTTTGCAGCAACAGAATCTTGCATCTCGATCTCCATTCCTCTCGGTCCTCCGCAACCCTTTTCAGCTCAGCATAAGCGCTACAATTCATGTCCTCGAATACTTGCTGCAAATACTCACGTCTAGGGCGCCCTCTACAGTTTCTACCCTCAACAATCCCCTCCACAATATCTTGAAGGAGACCATCGTGGCGCATGATGTGACCAATCCATCGGGCTCGCCTCTCTGAGATGGTTCTTATTAGTTGCCTATCTTCCTTGATTATTCTGAGAACCTCATTGTTCGTGACGTGGTCTCTCCAGGAAATTCCAAGAATTCTTCTGTACGACCACATCTCAAAGGCCTCTAGTCTTTTTTTATCACTTTCAGATAAGCACCATGTCTCACAGCCGTACATTAAGATGCTCCAAACAAGTGTTTTGGCAAGTTGCTTGCGGAGCCCTAAAGAAATAAATATTCTTTGACTCAAGAATTTTGGCTTTTTTATTGAAAGCTAGCCTTGCTTGATGTATTCGACTGTTGACTTCTCTTTTTGTTCTGCCATCCCAGGTGATTGTACTTCCAATGTATACAAATTCTTTTGCATCTTTTAGGGGTACTCCTAGCATTGATATGTTAATTTTATGCTGCTCATTGCGGCTTACTCTCATGACTTTGGTTTTTGTGCTGTTTATCTTCATATTGTAGTTGGAATTAAATATGTTTTCCATGGATCTCAGTGCTTCCGTGAGTTCATTTTCAGTTTCAGCAATCAGAGCAATGTCGTCAGCAAACCTTATCATATCAATCTTTTGGCCATGTATTTTAACCCCCTCTCTATGGTCCATTTTTTCCCTGATGTTATTAATTGCATTTTGTATGTATACGTTGAAGAGTACAGGCGACAGAGAGCATCCTTGTCTCACCCCTTGGCGTATTTTTGCTTCCTTTTGGACATTTCCAAGTGATATTATGGCAGCTTCTTCTTTGTAAAGTGAAAATATGAGTCTTCGTTCCTTGTATTTTACTCCAATTTCTTTCATAATATCGAAGAGCCTCTCCCAATCTACTTTATCAAATGCTTTTTCAATGTCCACGAAGGCAATATATGTATCTTGGTCCACTTTTATCCTCTTCTCCAAGATCATACGCAGGGATAAGATTGCTTCTCTGGTTCCCATTCTTTTTCTGAATCCAAATTGATCGCTAGTGAGAGTCTTTTCTATTTTTGGTTCAATTCTATGTAGGATTATGTTGGTCAGTATTTTGGATGCATGGGATAGAATACTGAGTGTTCGGTGTTGTTCACATTTTGTTGTTCCGGGCTTCTTCGGCAGAGTTACAATTAGACACTTTTTGAAGTCTTCTGGCGTTATTCCTGTATTGTAGATCATCTGAGCCATTGTGAACAGAGCATCTAGAGTTCCGGTTCCTGCCGACTTTATTAGTTCAGCTGGTAGGTCATCAATCCCTGGTGTTTTTCCATCTTTGAGCTTTTTTAATGCGAAGTCAAATTCTTCTCGGATAATTGGGTCTCCCAAATCATCGGCGTCTACATCAGTTTCGTTTTCTATCACATTCTCAAAGCTGGTATCATTACTTCCGTTGTATAGTGTTTCCAGGTACTGTTTCCATCTCTCCCCTATTTGTGTATCTTCAAACAGTATTTTCCCGTTATCTGCTTCTATCGCTTTGCCTTTTCCAATTTTCATGCCAAAGAAATCTTTTACTGACACATATGCAGTTTCAATATTTCCTTTATTCATGTTGTCATTGATTTCTTTGCATTTTCTCTGTAAGAATGCTTCCTTAGCGATTCGTGACTCTCTGTTTATTCTGTTTCTCAGTGCTCTATATTCACTTTGGGCCTTGTCATTGGGGCTATTTTTGAGTAGTCTCCTTTTGTCTATCATATTCAGGTGTCTATAGCAGGATGCTATAGACACCTTAATCTGCAAATCATAAACCAATAAGATCGTGAGTATATAGGAGTAATAAATATATATATTTTTATTAGTTTTAACATTTACAGCCTTGTAATGTATAAAATAATATTTTATTGTTACCTTGATGGTACGTAGTTACTTTGAAAGTTCCATTTAAATCGATCGGCCTTACTTCGCATATTCACCATTGACATCGTTTCCCATTTATCCTTGGCCGCTCATGGGAAAAAGTTTTTTCTTCACCGATGCAAAATAACAAAATTTCTTAAAGTATACCGGAACCAATCGATATATTTTCCATCGCTTATTTAATAAAAAATAGTGAAAAATCTTTAACATAAGCCCGATTCATGCAGAAATAGTTGGACCAGTTTTATCAGGGGACGTCAACCTTTTTATGCCTAGCGCCCACTTTTGCCTATTTTTCATGGTAAAATTTCCCTACCGTCCACCAACCTCGCTTTATTTCAATTCAGTATATGGGTGGAAAAAAATCTAGAAGGAATGTAGGAGATTGTAGTGAGACAAAAATCACTCACCGCCCACCACGGAAGCCCTTATCGCCCACTAGTGGGCGGTACGGACCAGGTTGACGACCCGTGCGTTATATTTTTATTTTCAATTGCTTGTACCTGCTTACAGAATACGATTGTCGTGTTATGTAGTATTAACTTAATGGAAATAAACCACGTTTGTCACATTTTAAACAGAAAACTTAAGGTTAAAATGTGCCAGTTCACGTTACCATTTAGGTAGTAAGTGGTTCAATCCTCAGAATTGCTTTGTAAACTTGATCATACGTAATCTTTTGTCTGAAGTTTAACGTAGATTTGAATTGTCACCGAGTAAACACCATTACGAAAACCAACCAATCCGTCGACTCTCGAAAAACAAAGCTGGGCATAATTCAGTTCTAACAGAACGAATTTCTACGTAGAACAAATGTTTAACATATATGTTTTTGAGTTGAATGTTAATATATCGCATAAAAAAATTAAATAGTATGTTTTGAATGATATCTTACAAAATATCGATAAATGCAAATAATAAAAATAAAATAAAAATACTTTTTATTTACATGTATTATTAAATTGAATAATTATTTTAAGGAACAACTCTTAGCAAGTGTTACAAGGCTTTTAATCGAATAATTTCATTATTTTTCGCAATTATTCATATAAAATATTCCTTTTAATAAAGTGTTGCTTTCGCGTGAAAATATTCTTTGGCCTTCTCATCGTCTATTTTCTGATCACTATTCATACTTCAATACCAGCTCATGCAACAAGCTATGATAGCTTTATGAAAGCTCCGCCACAGCAAAAGCTTCAGAGACGAAATCATATTTCAGCATAGTGATTTATTTTATACCAAAAATAAAATATTAAACAAAAACCTTAGATGCAATGAAAATAACGTTAGTGTTGTTTGCGTGATAACCTTACATGAAATGTAAAAAATGTATCGCGATAATTAAGTAATGTAAATTGAAACATAATGCTAGCGTTTATTTTGTTTGTCGTCTTGGCCGCTATATGGCGCTGTTGCTTCTAATCAACATGTCCAACTTCTGGTTGTTCATTTGTTTCCCTCAAGATCTGTCACTCCAACTGCTCCACACTTCAGAAGTCTGAAAGTTACACAAAACAAACTCACCAAGCGGAGCCAAAAACATTTTCATTACTTTTTTATCTCTCACAATTAAAAAATTTCATTTCTCAATAGTTATTATAAACGATTTTGCCACAACAACGATAGATTAAATCAGTATTTATTAAAATACGATCAGGAGTCCGAATCGGGCTCGCGAAAGATGCCTTCCGGTTCATTATGTTTTTTTTTGCATTTTTTGGTGCCTTTTTAAAAGGATAAATACGTTTCTTAAATGTTATGGTACTCTTATATAATCTGATCGAGATGCAAGATTCTGTTGCTGCAAACCAATCCACCGGATTGATACTACGAAGAAGAAGAGTATAATAAAATCTCTACATAAAGTTTAAAAGCTAAGCAGTGTTTTCTTAACTTGTTTTGAAATGGATCATAGTGGTCAACAATAAAATTTATATATTTAAAATATTAAATACATACATATTTTATTGACCATTGATTTTGAATTTATATTTCTAGGTAAACCAATTTAATTCCTTGAAAATAAAGTGGTTTTACAAGCTATTGGAGCGATAAAAAGTTGAAAGGATTTATATATCAGAAACCAATTTGTTAATTAATTTTCAGTGATTTTAATGTAAATACGCGCATAATATAAATAATTATAACAATCGTAATATTACTCATTGTATTATGTTATCATAAGTTACCGCTTTATTGTCTCCGAAACTTTACAAAATGGTACGTAGATAATGACATCAAAATTCATCTACGTCATTAATCACTTTTTTACAACATCTCTATGATTTTGTGATTAATCAGAGATGAAAAAAAAAATAACGTATTAACGTGACTTCTTTATGTAACCATCTTTTAAGGCTTCATAAACACGCACGTTTTGTACCAGGAAATGTATATTCAATGTAAGTAAATGGAATAAATATTTATTACTCTCATTTACTCTGATAATGAAAAAATATTTAAGGAGAGTTACAGAATTTGTAAAGACAGAAGTTGAAAAAGGTAAAAATTCATCATGTTTTAGAAGCTGACATGGAAAAAAACTCCACATCTCAATTACTGTCATTGGAAGATTGATAAAAAATCATTATAAAATTAATACACTTGCTATTTAATAATTATTTTGCTTTTAAATTAACTTTGATTTGAACTCAGTGCTATTAATATTCGCGCTATTGTTCCATTGGTCATTTTCCACATAATGTCGTAAAGCTGATTTCGGTCCAGCCAGTAGCGCTCCCCGGCGGTAAAACACCCAAAACAATACATTTAAATTAGGATTGTACTAAATTCGAATTACAGTGACTCTAAATATATTATTAGAGCGCTGGATTAAATTACTCGGCGTGTTGCCGATACGCAGGCGAGACTTATTTGCATACGAATTTGCATACAAATAATTTGCAAAATAATTTATGAAATGTACTTTAAATAATTGGATATAAATGTAATTTAGTTTTTACATAAATTACCATGTTATCATGAATTGAGTCATTCGAATCTTCTTAGGACTGCAATCTTTTATTTTTTTATTTTTGTATAGTTTTACTTTCCGATGTTGCTATTCCTTGTAAACAATTGGTTCGCTACTTAGTCTAGAATGCCTTTATCTCTGTTTTCAAGATTTATGATTTGTAAAACTAAAAATACTTTGTATTTTTGCGTCTAACTAGAAGAACCAATATTTTATTTGCATCAATGTAATATAGTCTATAATCAAATGGTAGTTACAATACTACAGCTCCTATATTACCCCCGTTATTTTATACCGTCACGAATATTGGTATGTTACCATAAACAAGTTTTAAAAACAGGTGCATGTTTAGAATACCGGGCGAATGATTGACTTTGTGATGACTGCCAAAGTGAGGAAGCGGAGATGGCAGCCATCCATCATACAGTCGGTCAAGAGATGAAGCTGGACTTGGCTGAGACCGTATAAAAAAGCAGCATTTTTTATTGCCTCCTGGTTTTGTTCAAAAAGGTTGTTGTAAATTAAAGATATAATATACTTGGCGGAGCTTTGGCAGGCTGAGCTGATATGGGATAGGCAAAGCTTTGGGTGGCTAACGACGGCCATATGCTACAGCTACATAGTAGATAAATCATTAAGTAAGTTGAGGTATCGATTAGTGTAGGTTAGGCAGCTTGCAATACAGATTTTCAAATTAAGCAAGGTTATTTTCTTCCAATTCTTACATTAATAAATATAAGAAATCTACAAAGTGAAAAAATACGTATAATTAAACACAAGAGAGTAAGCATGATTATTTTGCTAATAATATGTGTATTTGAATGCCACCCAAGTATTATCAAACTACGAGACCACAAATTTCTATTGCTGCATAATTATAATTTTAGAATTAATTTTAATTAAAAAATTAATAAATTAAAAATATTTAGTTTTGATTCACAATTTATTTTAATGATTACATGTTTCAGCCTTCCTGAAGACCATCTTCAATATGTATCTTGTATATGATACTCAAGTATATGGAAACGAAGGATTGAAGTTCATGCATGAAGTCTAAATCTAGGAGTGATATATACAGATTAATGATGACAACATATAACAGCATACGTCAGATTAATTGAGCTTAAGAAAACCACAGCAATACGACCACTCTATATAAAATGTTCCTATTATACGAGTATGAAAAAGCAATCCCTTTGATTCCACATAATACAAAAGCGCGTATTGTTTGTTAATATTTTCTTCAAGTTAAAAAAAATATAATTTAGAAACGCAGTTTTATTTCAAATAACGTCTGTTTATCCATATTTACAAAACTAAGTAGTGATAAAATATTGACGTATTTTTTATATGTAATCGCTTGTTACAATAACTATAAAATTGAATATTATGGCTCTCTTAAATTTTATTAGTCATAAAACGGGTTTGCTTTAAGCATCAAGGCTAAAGTGATTTATTGAATAATCGCCAGTCAAGTTGTGTATTTTATATAGAGGGTGTGAGAATTATCGTTTCTTGGCGAAGGTCGTAACTCCTCCTCACAGGCTGCCCGGGTTTAAGTAACTCGCAATTTCTGATATGCATAAACATTATCGTGAATTGCGCTAATATTTCACAACTAATATTCATGGGATATATTCTTGACAAGATTAATTAGTTAGCGGTAGATATGCAATGGAACATGCAAATTATCTTAGGAATGATTTAATTCAACGGCATTTAGTAATTATCATTCCAATACGGAGTGACGATTGCTCGGGATGATGTTGCCGAAAAAATCGTAACAGAAATATATTTTAAGAAAAAAAATATGTATGAAAAATAAAACAAAATAAAGCGGTAGCAAAATATCTGTTTAAAAAATCGTATAAAACTTTTTATTTACTAATTATTATTTTTAATAGATAAATGACATGCTTACATATAGAATTGACTAATGTCAATACTACATTTAAAATATGGTTCTCGTTATATCACCGAAGTTAAGTAACATTGGACATGTAGTAAAACTTAACGCGTGTCCTTATTTGATGTGTCCCCCGTTGTAAGAACATGGTCCGGTTTTCGGGTGCATCGGGCTAATCATAATAAGTTTTTTTAAAGAAAATGAGATGAACAAATCACCCAAAATATGCCTCAAATATTACAGCGTTCATATCATAAAGACCCCGGGACCCTGATTTATGTTCCCAGCTGGAACTTCGAGAGGAGAGACGTCTTGTTACAAAGCATGAACAATTACAATTGACAAAACTAAACAACAGCAACTTGTGGTGACCAAATATGGAGTGGATATGAAAAGAGAAAACTTATAAATGTGATACAATAAATACTCTTACGTAATTTATAGCTATAACATGCTATACAGAATTATTTATTTTTTGTCAAACTGTTATGTTGTCATATTCGAGCTATTTTTGGCAAATAATGTTGATCAAACAATTGTCCTTGTTTGCCTAAAATACGAGTATAATGGCTCCCTTTTCTTTACCCACTTGTGCCTTAATTTTGTAGCCCAATCGAGTTACATACAACGAAAGTACAGGAAGAGCTTTGAGTGAAAATATAAGTTGATAGCTGACATAAGAAGGGATGTGTGCTTAGGTATGCAATTCTTCTGTTGCCTGGCGTGTTCGGGAACCCTGAAATTTTGTATAAAATCACAGATTGTTCGCTCTCCCAAAGAGTAACACTAAGCTGCCAGAGGCTATACCTCTTGGGAGAGGAGTCAGACTGTTGAACCAAATCGTCTCGGATGTTGATATATTTCACGTAAGGTGGCCCAATTCAGGTATGAACTCCACGAGTTTCTTTGAAAAAATGATTTGTTGGCGTCGTCTGTTTGATGAGCATTGGGACCTTCTGTTACTTGTCTTTATTGCTTTGTTTTTAGTACATAATCATAAGTATCTATAATTGTATATTAATCTTGATTATACTTCAGTAACGATTTGAAGTTTTAAAATTTGTAATGTTCTGTAGTGAATAAATAAATTGAAATAAGTTTATAGAAGTCATAATTTGAGGCGATCATTTGCTCTGTACAGAGTGCTAATTTGGTATAAGTATAATGTTTACTTTGTTTTCAAGTCAGATCCAAGCCCCTGCATATTACATATTGATTTTAGTCTGTTACAACTAGTTGCTTATTGAAAATTTTAATTTAGATGCATTGGTACTGTCAATAGTGTCCGGACATCTGCTCAAAATCAATTTTGTCAACGGGCACTAAGCCATTTGGTTAAATGTCCGTCGACCAAGTGTCCGTTTGGAAAAAAAACTGTATGAAAATTTTTCGGACAACATTGAAAATACTTAGATCAATAATGCATCTAAATCTTAAGCATAATGGTATTATTAACGTCATGCACTAAGTTATGATAGTTATATAATGATGAATATTATTATTCTAATGGCGCTGTGTTCAGATAATATCTAATTACTAAGCAGTAAGCTTCATGGCGTTAGCATATGCGAGGTTGTTTAACTTGCACGTCTACACTTGGCAACTCCTTGCAACGTCTCTGTGTTAATGTGACATCTCTCGACTGTCGTCTGACTAGAAGAAGACAATACTCATCTTCATGTTCCTGCTTTGGTGCAGCAAAGTTCTAGTTTAATATGCATTTCGTAGAAATTCACAGGACAATGTAATTCAGCAGACTATATTAAATATTGAAATACAATACAATAACGATTCATGTCGCGTATATGTTAAAAACGTAATAAAATCCTATAAATAACAACACTCCTGAAAATTAAACCAATTGTTATGTCTCTTTAGTCGGCTTATGAGCTTTTATAAATATATAATTTCAAAAGCAGAAAATTCCAAGAATGGTACAATTTTTCAATACCATTGCTTCACTTTTGTTTATTAAATTAATGAGAGTTTCTTCAGTTCTTCACAAGTATATTTATTGTATGGCTTTTGATGTCCTATTGATTTCCTATAAGTAATAATGAAAGCAAAATAAATTGTATATTTCATCTTCAAATATTGTTAGTAAATTATAATTTAATAAAATTTATTACATAAATAAATTTATATCGTATAATAAAATAAAATAAATAAACTTTTTACTAATTATAATGTTTAAAATTCGACCGTTAAAAAATATTACAGAAATATTAAATTTTTGGTACAACGAACGTATTTTTTGTTGTAATAATATATATAATACATAATATATTAAAACTTCATCATGTGTATTTGTAGGAAGATAACAATGAAATTTTCTTAAACAAAATGTACGACGTCTTTCTTTGAACTTGTTCTTTTCGCACAATTCAATTCAATTCAATTATTTTATTTGCTTCAATAGTATTACAAAATATTTTTACACATTAATTCATTATTGAAGAATTAACAATGCAAGTAGGGTCTACTAGGTGGGTCACCTAAGACTTTCATCATAATTTATCATCATTCATTATTTTGTTTTTGTTGTCGCTGGGTTGAAAAGATTGGCCGGAAGAGGGAGTCCGAGATTCCGTTTCCAGGGGGCACCGCGTGGAGGTTCTTTTCATGCTCCCTCACTGGGGAGCCCAACCACCCCTTCTTCGTACCTCAGCTTTAGCACTTTGTTTCTCAGCTGGAGAATATGCGGCACCAGTGTGGGGTCGATCAGCCCACTGTAATCAAGTGGATACTGCCCTGAATGATGCATGCAGAGTCGTCACAGGCTGCCTCAAACCAACACCCATTTCTAAACTATACCCCTTGGCTGGTATCGCACCACCGAACATAAGACGCAAAGTAATATGCGCCGAAGAAATGCGTAAGGCAATCAACCAACCGTCCAACTGCTTGTATATTCAGATACCCCCAACATCAAGATTGAAGTCTCGAAGCAGCTTTCTGAAATCCACACAACCTCTCACATCCGGCCCTGAAAATGAGAGACTCCAACTCTGGCAACAAATCGCACCAGAGGATTTCATTACTCCAAAGGAAGGCCTCCCAACTGGCAAGAGCCTTGACTGGCCGACCTGGAAATCCCTAAACAGATTAAGAACCGGAGTTGGTAGAATAAAGGACAACCTCGAGCGGTGGGGAATGCTTCGGCAGGGAGAGACACTATTGTGCGACTGTGGAGACCTGCAGACCGCCTCACACCTACGATGCTGCTCCATGTGCCCAACAAGTAGCACATCTCAGGACCTAATGCTGGGCAACACACGAGCTATCGATGTTGCCAGATATTGGGAAAAAATAATTTGACGTCGCTGACACGAAGAAGAAGATCATTCATTATTTAAAATTTGTATAAAAAATCTTTCTTTCTTTACAGCCCTCCTCTCAAAGTATTGACATTTAATACTCAATACCTACATTTGTTTTATTGAAAACCTAAAGCATTTTCTAGGTATTGAACTCCCACACTGAAAATAAACGATCTACGTTCAGTATGAGAATATATAGTTATTAAATATTTTTTATTGATGTGTTCTAAAATTAAAATATACCTGTCATTGATCGCATTACAAATTAATCATAAATAATTCTAAAAACAATATATTAATCTTGAAAAATACATACAAAGCTATGGTGTTTTGTTTGACAAATATTTTACTAGTCGACAAACTGAGGAATATTGATGTATTGTGCAATAAACCTGAATTTTATAAGTCTATGAAGTAAAGTTAGTTGCAAAAATTAATATCCGTATAATATTTATTCTTATTTTTTTTCATTTGTTCTTTGGTATGAGCTTGAAAAATAATGTGATGATATATTTGTCTAAGTAAGATGTATTCCTAAATGATGTTTAAATCATATATTATATAGATTTCTACTGAGTATATATTGAAAGAAAATCAAATCAAACGAGAGAATAACGAGTAAATATCTATTATTACATTTATTAATTAATTGAATAATTTCAATAATAGCGGATTTAATTTCTCGTAGAAAAATACCAACTTAAACTAAATTAAGTTGATTAGTTTAGTTAAAGACTGATTTATTATAATTTGTCTCTAGACGTATAATTGGAATAGGCTGAAATAACTGTTCTTTATGTTTTAATAGTAAGTACACGATAGTTAGAGCCTAAAAAAGCTTGAAAAAGCTCTTGATTATCTCAAAAGCTTCAAGCGGCCGGCTAAAGCATTATGTTGAGAGATAGGGCTTACCTCCACTCGCTTGCATTATTTTTCAATTTCACTCGGTTATCTTATTCCGCAAGCAGCTCTTTTCAACAGAATTTCATTACCGGAAGCCTTCCAAGGATTATCCCTGATATTATTTATAATAATTATCTTTGCAAACTAGCTACTACGCAGTTAAGAAGAACAATTGTAATTGAGTTTTTTTACATAAAACATTTTAAAATGAACGAAAGTGAATAATGAATACTGATGACTTTCTAAATGATATAGAACGAGTAAATGTGGATAATTTTGTTCATCGGTACTGTCTAAAAGAAAAATAAAGTATCCAATTACTCTAATATTGGCTACTTTCTATTTCAACCCATATTTACTAACTGCTGGGTGAGTCATTCTTATGTTGGCAATATTTAGAGTCTTGGATTATTCTTAAGAAATTATTTCTGGCATTATTAGCAATATTCACTGCATTTCATGTCGATTCTTTTTTACCTTCAGATCTTGGTCGCCAATCTCTAACATTTCTCTCTCACCTGATATAATTTTTGTCGGAACACATGTCCAGTCCACTTCCATTTTCTAAATATATATTTTTATTGCATATATTAATACATTATCTTAACGCAGTACACATTGCATTCTTTTAAAAAATCCGATTAAGGTAATAATTAAAAAAAGGTAGTTGATTTTATCAATGCCTTTATTTTTTATGGTTTTTTACAATAAATAAATATCCATAATATATTTTATAGAAGCCCGATAACGTTGTTGTATTTTTGTGATACAAAACATATCTTCTAATAAAATTTTATTTAATTCTTATAACGGGTTACTTTATGCTCAAATAATAAATGAGTAATCGATTGAATTTTTATTAACAAAATGTTGTTGCCTATCGATGCTAATAATAAATTATTTATATTGAATTTTTAATTTGATGTCTTTCGTAGATAATAATCATGCACGTCAGTAACAACCTACATTCAGTACTAAATAAAATCAATACTAATTGTATTCGACATAGATAAAGTTCTCTCATTTTTACTTCAATTGTCCTTTTTGTTGCAGGTTTAATAGATGTGTGTAATAATCGAATTTTCAAAATTAATAAATATATAATACAAAAATAATTATTTTCTTAGTTACAGTATTTTTTATCATAATTAGTGAAAAAAATATATCATAACCTGTTTTCAGTAAATATGATAAAAAATATGGCAATAGACATATCATAAAAAAGAAAAACATCAAATAAATAATATTATTATATATTTTCTTAATATGTTTTACTGTCTTCTTCATAAAAAAATAGATTTTTTTTAATTTAATAAAGAAATGAATCAATACTACAAAAAAAAAGGTTTTAATCTTTTAAATATTATGAAAAGGGATTTTATTTGAAGCAGGCACATAAATTTCAAGTAAGAAGTACATAATGTGACAATAACATATTTCCAGAAAGCTTGAGTCCCAAATGAAAAATAAAATATTTTTTGCGGTTACTTTTGGGTGGCTTTCAAAAGCATCCTTTTATCACTTACGTGAAATTGTGGATTATCAATAATAAAATCATTTTGTAATTTTATATAAAGAAAAAATTATATGGTACTAGGAACAGGTTTTGTACTGATTCTTACAACGAATAACTAATTTACTTATCTTAATATAATAATATTTTTTTTTTTATTAATATACAAATGAAAAGCATCATTTTGAAAAAAAAAAATGTTCACTCATTTTAAAAGTAATATTATTAACCCCTTGAGAAAATATTTCTCTTTAAGTAAAGTAGAAAAAACTTATTATCTTAAGATCAACTCCCACGAATGGTACAAAATACAAAATTACTCATCATTTCACAATACATACAATAATACTGATCCTTTATTAACTGTCAACATACCTTTATAGTGACTGACAGCATACTGTGGAAGCAATACTTTGCAGTGTTGTATTGCAAAGTATTGTTCATTATTATGAAAATATGATACATGATATGTTTGAAAAGAAACACAGCTATTAAGAATTAAAGATTTATTATAGTTGGTAGCTCTGTTTATTTCCAAAGGCCAAATAATTATGCAATTGTATAGTTCTTATATGCATTCTTTAAAATATTTTGAGTTTATATTCCTACAAATATTTTTTTCAAATCCACCTATTAAAAAAATGACGTTATTAAAAATTGGACTTAAAAGTTTCCATTCATAAAAAGCTTGATATTTGTTTAATTCCCAAGCTTACAATTCTCCGTCTGTGATCAACACAATCGTGTTCAGAGCTTCTCGATTTTTCTATTATATTTGATCGGGACATTTACTGTAGTATTCAGTGCTGCTGCTGTAATAATAATCCACCTGAATGCCGTGTCATTTTAACGTCGAGTCGCTTGAATTATCCCATTCTTCTTTCGTAGAAAGCATTTGATGAATACATTCCTTGTTTATATTTTTATTCAACGTACTCGTATTGTTAAGGCTCAAATATTTATTTTATAGTCTTAAGACGAAGTTTTGAATATTTTCATTTATTTTTATTTTTATATATTTTACATATTTCTGTACATATATTTTTTTATTTTTATTCAGAATGATTATATCAAGGGATGACAGGAAAAAAGGTTTTAAATCAATTTTTTATCAACCATTAAAAATAATTTTAAAATCGTCTAAAGAAGACATACATAATTTATTATCCATTGTTCATTACATGTGAAAAGACTTTTATTATATATTGTTAGACTAGCAACATCGAAGACTGATAGAATAATAATAAAAATATACATACTTTGAATATATACTATAGCGACATCTATCGTACGATGATAACAATGATATAAATACTAGTTTCAACGCAAGTCAGTCTAGGCAGGGCAATGGCGTAGTTCGCCGAGCGGTATGAACACCTGGGCATAGTTGGTTTCCAAGGTCCGCGGTTCGCATCCCGCTTCTGCCGTTATTTTTGTGCTTGGATTGACGCGTTGAAAAAAGAATTTTATGTATAGTATATGTATATTTAAGTAATAATAATATTGTAATATAGTCAATGATCTATAAAAGTAGATTGGAATATTGAAATAATAAAATAATATTCTAATAAAAATTAAAAAATTCATATCATAAATACATTTCCAAAAAGCAAAAGATCTAAGTTGAATAATCCACTCAATAAAAAAGACATTACAATGTGTCGTCTCACATTTATTCACACAAAAAGACAATAAATAAGGAATGAAATACAATTCACAAATAACAGCGTACAGTTAGACGAGCAAATGCCTTACATGCTTAAAAAATCGCAGCGTCTTAATCTTTCTGTGAAATCCGTCGCAAAAACGTTATATTATCTGACCCTCTTTTGGTTAGTCCCGTCGAAGGGTCGTCTGCCAAAGTTTGAGTTGGAACGAAGCAAAACGAGGAAGGATGAGGTTGGACAAGGTAGGACGAGGCAAGATGAAGCAGGACGTCAAGGCTCGTTAGAGGGCTCGAGGCTTGTGACGTATGGGAGGGCGAGCCCAGTATGATGTTACATAATAAATCGCTAAGCGAAACACCATAAGCTTTTCTTTGTTTTTCTCGTGTCTGTCCGAAAGAGGAGGGTTTCGTTACTACTTCCCGAGTGAAATAAAGGTAGTCGTTTTATAATGTTCATTTAGAAGTTAATAATGTAATAATTAGGTTTTATATTTAGAATATCAAATTATTGTATTTGTGCGAAAATGTCCGCCGATGTCATTGTTGTTCTAGTTAAATAAATCTTTCAGCATTAATGAGAAATATATCTGTTATTTCGTGTTTAAGAAATATGAAGCGATCGCTGAATTTTTGCTAGTGATTCTTCTTTCATTTTGTAAAAAAACCTTTTATATACCTTCATTTTATGAAATTTCAAAAGCTAGCATTTAAATGACGAAAAACTTTTCTGAAAACAATGCCTTGAAAAGTGCGCCATTAGAGGTGCAGGCAGAATGCGGTTTATCAAAAGGCTCAATGGCTAAAAAAAGCATTTAAAAAGAAGAGAAAAAGAACCGTCAGAAGAATTTTCTGACGCTCAACCAAAGACTAAAAAGCAGCTTACAGGCGCAGACATCTTAATACCATTCTACTAAGAAACTGCCTTCAAAATAATTTTATAAAGTTTTTTTTTGTAAACGTTTTTATTTTGTTGAAAAAATTAGACGCAGACTGAAGAAAACTTAGTAACATCCATCAGCGACAGTCCTTTAACTAGCTAGAAACTCTGAAAGCCATTAAAAGTGAGGAGTCTTCCGCGTGAATTTCCCGGCCCGGAAAATTATGAGATCGTCTGTATCAGACTTTATGACTTGGGTTCTTCGAAGGAGGTGATTTCGTTTTCTGTCATCATTAACTCTACGAAGTTCTAATATAATTCTACTAAGATAGTTGTCATAATAATGAGTAAACTAATAAAATGAACACTCAGCTACTTCTATATTCCTTAAATAATTTGAGCAACTGAAATCTAAGCGTCATTATTATTAAGTATGTCGTCCCCCACTGTTGAACGTAGGTCTTTAGTATGGGTCTTGATCCTTCGCATCCAGCCTCATACTACTATTATTAAAATGTCATTAGATCATTTAATAAAGGGTCGATTGCCAGTATTTTGACGCCACTCAAACATTTTAATTCCCAATCGAGATTTATTCATTTTATGTATCCCGTCTATTGCCACTTCAGTGAGCCTTTAATTAATTTATAAATGTGGAATAAATTCTAAAGAATCTTTTATTTTATATCTTTAATTTCAGTCAAGTTCAATATTCGAGTTATTTTTTGGGACGTTCCAACCATGACACGTTGGCAGGGCTACCTAAAACATTTTTTATTTAAATTTATTTATTATTATAATATAAAACTTTTATTTGGCACCAGGAGGCTTTAACAATTTGGCTTTCAGGTATCAAATGTTTTGCCTTAAGTATTATTTCTGCCTTGTCCTCGGGCAGTCCTCATTCATAGTACGAACTTGAAGGAGCGTCGGGTGTAGAGATGAGATAGAATAAGTTTAACATAATGGCAGCTATTAGAACTGTATGCCGGCAATTTAAAGTGAACCATACTCTACAGAAAAAAATAATAGCCACAGAAAATTTAACTTAATTCTTAAAAAAAATCAACGAACTTCAAAATATCGATTTCGATCAACTTTCTGGGATCTGAGCATTTTGAAATAATTGAAATAATTTTGAAACGATCTGAGCTGAGCATTTCAAAATTATTTTATTTTGAATGTTGAAAATAAATATTATCTCTATCTATATATAAATATATATAATCTATTAATATATAAATAATAATAATATTAATGTAAGTAATTGACTTATTTTGATATAAATGTATGACAAATGAAGTCATGTTTTTATGAAATCAAGCACGAAATATTCCGTCATTAATAATGACATATTTTGAAAGAACTTTTTTTTACCTGATGATAATTCTATAGTATGTTACTTTACAAGAAAATTATTTGGTTAATGTCAAGTTTTCAGTATAAATTCAGCTCATATTCTTATACTTAAATATGTTTCTCTTGCTGCCTACATCTTCTCCAGTTCTAACGGGGTTCGGTTGCATCCATTTATCTTTCCTCGTGATATCAGTTATTCACCCATTTGGTTGAAGGACGGTTTTCCCGGCCTTAGTTCAGGATCTTTTTTCTAAATGACATCTCGTCTATCTTTTAGGACAATTGGTAAATGCGTTTAACCAAAAATTTAATTCTACATACTGAAAATTTAGGTCAAATAATAAAAAATATGAATTATGTAATATGGGAGTATAATTAGTATTTTTAAATCATTTTACAATGTAAAACTTTATCATTCATCATACTAACGATTTGATAATGATTTTTTTCGTGAAAATAATTGAAATAACTATTCAATTAGTTCTAGTAAAAGTTTTCAAGTTTTTTTATTGGTAGAGCATCCCCTTAGGTCTAAATATTTCAGGCCTCAAGAGTACAGAGCCAGACATTGTATCTCTGAAATGATGATAAACATGACACTAAATATGCTTCAAATATAGAAAATCTATCGTCTACTCAAGTCTTCACCGGAAAATTGTCATCGGGAACTTATGCGTTTTTAGGTGAATCTATAGGTGTAAAATACCTGTAGACAAGGCGTGGACAATAAGCTGCTAACAGAACTATAAAGTAGACTATATTGTGGTGACCGTATGCTCCTGATTTGATCTATAATCAAAAACATTTTGTTACGTATCATATGGAATGTATCAATTCACAATTACCAGTATCATGATTATTATCTATCTAGCCCAAGATACTCATTTGATTTGTTAATAGAGTTTCTATTTGTTTATTGCTTACAAGAAATATACTTGATAAAATATATAAAAACATAAATTTTGAAAATATATATTTCATAGGTAAAGGAATACATTTTGATTTTACACGAATAAAGCACAAAATTATTTAACAGAATGTCAACAGGTAAGAAATTTATTTTTCTAGCTCCAGAATAGGTTTGTTTGTCCATGTTATAATGTTTGTAACAACATTATTAAAGGCTTGCAAAAATGCACTTTTGTTGTAAATTTGCATGCAGTGCATACATTGGGTTTGGGAGCTTTCTTCTTTTGAGTTTGGTTCCCAGCGCAGGCACAAGCTGTTGCTTTCAAACCTGAAAGCTTTGTGCAAAGCTTTCACTCCCTCGCCGCACCTCGCTTGAAGATAGCTGGTTTTGTACTCCAACCGGATGCTGTAACATTACACTGAAATAAATTTGCTTATACACACTACACGCGTACTTTGTGTTAAAGGATTTTCTCGGTACATGTGTACTTTAGGGTTTTGATATGTAACAAAGGAACTT